>JANHFM010008925.1:373447-388756 GCA_032468115.1 Grayia smithii
CCAGAGTCCCTTGGGAGATGGGCGGCATATAAATACAACTAATAATAATAATAATAATAATAATTTCTGATTCTTACATATATGTAGCTTTGGAAACACCGCTTTTTACTCAGATGCGGTGTTGGAGCTGGGCCAAAATAAGTTTGGAGCCAATTTTCCCTCTTTCATAACTAAAATTTATTGCACAATTAAAACATAGTACAAATGTGTGCTATTTGTGCAGAAGTGACAGCCTCATTCGAAATGGCTAATCTAGCTATTTAAGAAACAAGGCATTTATTGTAAATATATATATATATATACACACATACATACATACATACATACATACATACATACACACACTTTACTGGACATTTTGGAGCTGCTCTTCATGTTCATGATTTTGTGAAACATTTTTGAGATATGTAAATTAAGACTGCATAAAAGAAATAAGCTTGCCATCTCAACTTAATCAAGTATTTGGGACCCACACAATGCTCTGTTGACCAGGAAGTGGACAACACGAAACACAGAAATATTCTCTCTAAAGTAGGACTTGCAGTCAGCCTTGTTTTGAGACAGAGCAAGCTCTGTATCAACCTAAATCTTTAAGCTTGACATGCTGTGGGCAGCAATTCCAAATAGGGCTTATCCTGGGTTATGTAGGAACTTTGTAATCCTGGAGGTAAGGTTAAAAACTGTTAAATACCATGTATTTGCATAGCTGTCAGTCAAGAATAATTTAATGACATAAATTGGTAGCCTTTTCCAACCTGATGCTGTCTAGACCAGGGGTGTTAAACTGGCGGCCGGTAGGCCGGATGCATCACATGCAGGCCACACCCACTCCAGCTTCGTGAAGGGAAAAATGTCATGATATGTCACATGATGGCAATGTGACACCACAAGTTTGACACCCGTGCTCTAGATGTATGGGCTTGCAACTTGTAAAATTTCCAGTGCATGTATAAATATACCACATTTTCATTGGACTCTAGGTGGCTTTAAATGGCAATACCCTGGGAAATGTTGATTACGAGTACATTAAAGTGTGTCAATCAGACACAGCTCTATACTTGGGTTTCCTTCCTTCAAAGCTGCAAGCCCTAGACTTCCATGCTGACTGTTGTCCCCAAACAATATATTGAACAGAGAGATCTCTTGAACACATATAAAAATAATGCAAAGTTGTATAGTAGACTATAGTGTTTTTGAAACATCAAGCTTACATACTGGGACATTCCTCCAAAGAACACAGAGAAGTTTCTTGTTGCCTTCCTGGACAACCTTGCATCATATGGACTGGGAAAGGCATGAGGCATTCCCGAAAACGCTCACGAATGCCACCTCCACAAGTGGCACTACACGAACTCCAGGCTTGCCAAGTGCTCCAGGATCCTCCTAGGAGAACATAAATTATGTTACTGTAGAGAAACGTTCTCTGAAAGCTATTAACCATCCTGTGCAAAAAGCAAGATAGATTAATTTATTACTTCTAGAGAGTAGATGGATTCAAATTCCTTGTGGAAACTAAAATTGTCCCCACCCCCCAAAAAATACAGGCAGTCCTTGACTTATGACCACAGTTTGAGTCCAACATTTATGTTGCTACGCGAGACATTTATTAAGTGAGTTTTGCCCCATTTTTACGACTTTTCTTGCCTCAGTTGCTAAATGAATCACTGCAGTTGTTAAGTTAGTAATACGATTGTTAAGTGAATCTGGCTTCCCATTGACTTTGCTTGTCAGAAGGTTGCAAAAGATCATGTGACCCTGGGCCACTGCAACTGTCATAAGTATGAATCAGTTGCCAAACAGCCAAACTTTTATCACATGACCATGGGGATGCTGCAGCGGCTGTAAGTGTGAAAAACGGTCATAAGTCTCTTTTTTCAGTGCTGTTGTAACTTTGAACAGTCACTAAATGAGCTGTTGTAAGTTGAGGACTAACTGTAGACCATTAGTGGCTTCAGTTGTTATGGGGTAGACAAAAAAATCTGAGAAATTCACCAGACTGCAAATAGTAGCAGAAGATCTGGGATATATAAATGCCATACAGCAAGTAACATAGCTGAAGCTGATGATCCTTCAGGAAAGTGTATTTTTGTGATGAACTTGCTTTTCTGCTGACCAGAAAATAACCCAAGGCCGATTGTCAGGAAACAGCATCTATATACATATGCAAATGTATATACCCATCACACTCTCTTCTTTTAGGGTAAAAAACTTTACGCAAAATGCAGCAAGAAAATGATTAATAATAAGTCAAACCTATGGAAGGAGTAAGATAAAAAAATATAAATTGAGCTTCTACCTTCTTCCGCATGCCACTGCATCCCTTGTCATCCTTGCTTCTATCTAATCTGCACATTGACTTTTGTTCCTTAAGCAACAATTCTGTCTTCACTGCTTATGCTTGAGAGATTAAAAGTATTACTAACTGGGTATTAGTATATACATTTTACATAAATCTAAAAACACTCTTAACTGCAGCATAATATGTTCTAATTCTACAAGCAAGAATTTTGTCATTTTCATTCCGTCTTGTTTCTGGATGGCTTTCAACATTTTGCATAGGTAAAACCAATATGTAGAATGTCTGACCTGGGAAAAAGTCTCCACTTTGTAGTGATCAACAGTGCAATTTCTTCAGACTGACACCTAATTCCTAATAGGTGATATATATCATGTTATTGAAGCATTAAGTGACTGTCACTGAGTGACAATGATGGAGGAATCACATGTGGTGATGGAGCAAACCTTTTTCTATGCAATGCTTCTAGATTCAGTCCCTCAGCACCTCCAGTTAAAGAAGGTACATAAAAGAAGTGGCAAGAGAGTCTCTAGACTTGTTAGCCATCCAAAGTAGGCAATCCTGGTCAGTGTGCTCAATAAATAATTTGATATTATATAAAATTTAAAATTTCACATTAGAAACACTTAATGTAGACAAACATGATATGAAAAATTGTGCTGCTCAAAAACTGTTCAAACATAGTACTTTTTGATTACAACAATTGCCCATTAAGCAAATACCAGTATCTGTAATATGCTAATTCTGGCCTATGTCTCCAGATAACTCCTCTATAAACAAGGGAAAAAAATACCTGAATACTTGGTAAAAAGAACAGACCTGCCTAGATTCAGATCCAATTTCATGTAAATAAATTAGGCTGTGTCAAAATGGGTAAGAAACCAAGATGGGAGCAGATAAGGCCAAGCTCAAAATTTCATCCACTAATATTCAAAACTTACAGAGCATGAACAACACTTTAAAGAAATGTTTGAAAATTTATGGTCATCCACACACTGTTGGATTCCAACCTCTATTACTCCCAATTACTGTGATCACATATATTAGCCACATACTACTGGGCTACAGGTTTCTCACCGTTCCTCTAAAAAAATCCATAGAAACAATTCAAGAAATGAAAAGTAACAATGAGCCCTGTCTTCTAGGATTGCTAGGAAAAAGTTAAATGCTTCAGTCAACTTTCAGAAACCTCTTTGTCAGTTGCATCAAAGTTCTCCAGATTAAAAGATCTTAGATTAATCACACTGGTTACCATAGTAGAAGAACCTAGATTAGCAAATTCCCCTATATCAAAACTCAAGAATGCTGTCAAAAGTCCCTTTCATCTCTTGGGTCAGGAATGTCTTCCTTTGAACCACTTCCTTTCTCCTTCTTTCCTTCCTGGTCAATGAGCTACTGGGATGGGAGAAATCATTCTTGCAAGTGATTTGAAATAGTTGGCTGAGAAAGTTTTTATAATTAGACCATCTCAAAATAGACACAATGATCACAATGCTTTATGAGAGTTCTCTTGTTTAGGGCATAATTTCCCCCTTTGTCCACTATACTTAATTCTCATTTCCCTATAAAATAGGTAAGAACAGATCTTGGATGGGTGATGACTGAGTCAGAGAGAACATGCAGCTCTATTGGAATTACCAGAGGGTTTATGCTGGCAGTCCTGATTCTAAGCCTTTAGTAACAGTTTCAAACAGAGAAGTAGGTGATTCATTTCCTGTCATAGAAGTAATGTTTAATTTTTGTATGTTGGGCTGCTGAGAAGAAAAGGAGAACTAATTTTTTAAAAAACCTGGCAATTAGAGACCACAACTTCTTCATAATTGTGGAACTTTTAATAAATAAGACAATTTACCTCAGAAATGACACCAGTATGATTTTCAATGGCTTACCCTGTGAGAAGCCTTCTCTCACAGAGAAAGTAGAAGGTCCAGTAATAAGCAGCTACCTATTCAACTGCCAGAATTATTGCCATGGTGAGACTGCCTTGTATCCTCCCTCGCGGAAAAGGAATTTCTAATAATGCCAAGCAACAGCCCACATTCTTCCAGTTTGAACTCATTCATGTAGAGCTTGAAGAGTCTGTCCAAATTAGCCCCAACACATAAGTTGTATTGGTGGGCAATGGAACATGGAACATATGGTACTGTGTAGGAGTTTGGTTGCAGAATCCTAGCACAGAATGCCATAATACCTTATATTGCGCTGTCATAATCTGGCACTTTAGAGATATGTTGATCTGTGAATCTTGGCAGTCGGCAACACATTTTGCAAGACACCATGGGTGATCTATGATCTCCACAATAATCTTATTTAAGGTTCACCTATTTACTATGTGAAGAGATTCAAAATGACTGTTGGTTCATTTCTAAGACTGTAAGGCTACATTTTAAAAAAGAAACTATCCGTGTTGCATGTCACATAGTAGTCACGATCATCATATTTCTTTGGATATTTGCTATAATTAATTGCAAAAGAGAGAGGTATTTTCCCAGTTGGTTGAGCAAACCACTTGTATCTCACCAGAGCAACTTGGCATGCTTCTGTAAGTGACTGGCTACTCCCTTCTTTTTCTAGCTGACGTTTGCACCATAAAGTCTGGTAGAAAATCAAAGCGATTTGCCATGCCTTGCCCAAGGCAGCCTGGAATACTTTGTAACTAATCTGGATCTGAAGCCAATGCTCACACATTCAAATTTCTGCATTATTTAAATTTACTTGATTTGCCTCATCATCACACAATATGTGTCTCCTAGAATGGGGAATACTTTTTTAAAAAATATTTAGATAAAACAAGAGAAGATGTATAAGTTGAAATGAGGCAAAGGACACAAATTAGATGGTTATGAAATCTGGGTGGCAACAATCTAGATAATTATTAGATGGCAGGGGAAAAAAAGTACAGGTAGTCCTCAACTTACAACAGTTCATTTAGTGACCATTTGAAGTTATAGCAGCACTGAAAAAAGTGACTTATGATGTTTTTCACAGGGCTAAACTCACTTAACAAGTGTTTCACTTAGCAACAGAAATTTTTGGCTCAATTGTGACCATAAGTTGAGGACTATCTGTATTTTTCTTCGCAGCTATCTTGTGGTCCTGTGGATTTTTGCAGCTTACATCTGGTGCCTCTACTTTAGAAGCCACAGAAAAAAGTTGTACAAGAAAATTTCTTTCTTTTTAAATAAGAAAGGCAAGATTTTAATGGCATAGTCCAGTACCATCTATAGAACTGCATACATAGGACAGCTTCTATATGGAATATACAATTTATCTAGATGTTTTAAAAATTCATAAGCTATTCATTCCTTTAATAGGTATAGGAACATAGAATACAATCCTTTCTCCTTGTCCTTTCATCCATCTAGCAAACTGTCAAGGCAAAAATATTACCATATTTAGCAGAAATCCCATCCTGAATGTGCAGCTTAGCACTATTGCAGTCTTATTTGCAAAAGTTGATGGATTATGCTTTTGTATTATACTCTAGTTTCCAGAAGGAATATGCATCCAAGAAGACCCTGAAATCCTTCAGTTTCAAATGAGACATTTTGGAAAAGTAATACAAACCAACATTCCTTTGGATTAGTACACATTCTTTTGCCCATGGTCCGGTATTCACTTGGTTGGGAGAGCTAAATTCAAAACAGTATTTGTTTGTGCCACTGTCGAACAATGTGCAACTGAGTTCTATCTGATGGTCCTCTGGATTCAGGATGCTTTCATATAGCTTTGACACCATTTGACCCAAAGGGTTATACTTAAACACAGCAATGCGTCCAGCAGAAGATGTACATGGAGGAGAAATAATAGAAGCCACAACCGATGACTCACATAGCACTTCTTCTGATATGGCTAGCTTGTATCCAAATTTGTGCACAAGATCTATAGGTCCTGATGAAGCAATGATTGAACCTGTCTCTGCTGATTTCAGTAATGTAGTGATGTATGCTTCTGGGCTTATCACATGGCAGTCCAATTTCACCCACTGCGACTCAAAGAGAGAAAGGTTTTTCCTTGTTCTCAGGCCCAGCGTCTCATTTGAGATCAATGTCCCTAGTTCGTATAAATTGCTGGTTAGAATTACATCCAGAGAAATCACTGTTTTATTTATGGGACATAATAACTCATTAGTAAACAGCCGGAGCTGAAGGGAATTCCCATGACCACCTGATGTCCTCCTCAAATCAAAGTCAAATATAGGCCATTGCACGTTGAATATAAGACTTTCTCCATTCTGTTGGGAATTAAGCCCTCCGATGTTTTCAGAAGCCAGTTTCAACCGGTAATTCCCAGCATTCTTAAAATAGGAACACTCAAAATCAACCACACCTTGACGTTGGTCTTCTGGAAGCTGTTTTTGGGCAACAATTTGGTTGCTGCTGGCCTCCATGAGTAGAACAGAAGTGTTTTTCAGTGTGCTGTTAGCATCATAATAATTCTGGAAACTAACAGATACTGTAACATTGCTTAAAGCTATATGAGTCTGTTGGTCCAAGAGAAGTTTGATTGCTCCGAGAACTGGGGGGGAAAAAGGAATTCGATAGCAAAATTAATAAGAAGAACATAAAGAAATAGAACTTACATGCTTTTCAGGATATTTAACCAAGTATAGCATTCCACCTAAGGCATGACAATTCTCAACGTCCCTGAAAACTATACTCTATGGGAAGGGATGCTAGAATTGTGTCTTTAAAGGGTGCTATTACCTACCTTAATCTACATAACATGTGGCTCACAACCTATTATCTGCTTAATTTACAATCCCAATTTAATTTAATCGGGGTTGGACTAGAAGACCTTGAAGGTCCCTTCCAAATCTGTTATTCTGTTTTAATCCCAATTTAGCTAGGTCCATTAATTCTCTCATTCTTAGCTGCTTTTAATAACAGTAAGTACATCTCTTAACCACAAGCAATAAACCCCCAGTCTCCACTCCTCCCTCCTAAATCTTCTCTCCCTTACCATTCTTACAAACAAATAATTTTAAAGCTGCTACATCATACAATGTAATAGAGAGCAACTACATTGGCCAAACCTATCTCCACTACTTTTGATTCCCTGTCCCATACTGGATTTTTTTTAGAAAGAACATCTGTTTTTCTAGAAAGTTAAACATTTGAAACCATTAACTAGCTAAAATTAAAGCTACTAGCTAAAACTTTAAATACTTCCCTTGATATTTGCCAAAGAAAACACTTAAAACTGTTTTGTACTGTATATACCAAGGTAAGAGACCTTAACTTCTGCTTGGTTCAATTCAGTTGTGGCCGATGCTGTTGCTGTTAAATCTAAAATTCATTAAGAAATGTGATTTGGATCCATGGCATTGTCCACTTCCCCACCAGCCAAAACCACCATTGAGGGAGGGTCCTTTTTTACAGAAAAAAAGGACCCTCCCTTCACCCTTTATATACGGAAGGCAGAGAAAACAGAGAGGACAAAGTCTAGTCTGCTTGCTCCAGGCTTCCTTCAGGTGTGTAGAGTTATAGGAAAGGAGAATAACTCAAGTTTCCTCAAGTCACCTATGGAACTTCTTTCAACTTAGTGCTTTTTAATAGACATCCAGGAATGATGGGATTTGCCAGTCCATCCACCTGGATATGACATTTCAAAATGACAATAGTGATGTAATTTCCATCTAATGTTTCCACATACTCACCATAGTCAAAGAGCACAACTAGAAGTAGGTTTGGAAAAATGTTCAACCTCTGTTTCATCCTGATTTGGTGATCTCCCAACTCCTTTTATTCTTCATGTCCTATTCCAGCCCAAAACAAACTTCAGTTCTTACACATTTCTCTGAAATCAAAAGCCATGGAAATAAAAATCAAAAGAGGATGCCTATTAACTCTTGGAGGACCTGCAGTCCTAATTCTTAGACTTTCCAATCACCTTCCCTTGAAGTTGTATTTTCAATCTAATATCCATCATCTTCGTCCAGTATAGTCTGTGGTCTCAGTGGCTGGAGCATCAGCATCCACCAAACAGCTATCATTGAGACTTTTATGCAAATAAGAAACCAAGAACTGCAAAGAAGACCTCTGGGAACCAGACGTTTGAAACTATACTTAATTCTTATACTTACTTCTCTATACTTAATTAAGTTGTGCAAAAGCTAACTAAATGAATTCAGAATCTCAGCAACAATACACCTGAATATGTAGGTTGGGCTAGCCTGGACTAGATATAGATTGTGTTTCCATAGCATGGCAAAAGCATCCCAAAAGGTGCCTTGGCATCATAAGCAATTCAAAATTCTCTTACGCTGCATGCAATGCCATTGTTTTAGAATAGAAATACATCTGCAAAAAAGTGGTTTCTGTATCCCATGAGAAATCCCATTGTCCATGAACAATCCATGCCTCTAGCAGACTGGACCCTACCACTGTATTTAAAAAAAGGCTCTGTGTCACTGCAAAATTATTAAATATATGCATGCACAATACAATTCCACTTCAGGACACAAAACTAAGTTAGGCCCTTTAACATACTTTCAGTACTGACAATAACACATTACTCTCTGTATTTATGACAGTCCTTTAAAGTTATTTTAACTTTTTATGATCAGTTTATTTTCCTATTGCAGACTTGCTCCCATCTTGATTCTTTCTAATGTTTTCTGCTATTAGCCTGGGGGATCTGGATTTCAATTACATACTTCATTAGTTTGCACAGAAATTATTGGGTAGCTCAGAAATTCAGTCAAAGAAGAAGAGAGAAAAAAAAAGGTGGAGAGAGTATTAGAGCAATCAATGAAACACTAAGAGAAAAATCCAAAAATCATGTTGGGACAAGAAATAATGAGTTCATGTTCAACTGCACATGGCCGGATTTTACTGAATTGATCAACTCCAGAGCAGAAACAGATCAGTGTACAAAAGAATCACAAACCTTTTAAAAACTATACAGGTAGTCCTCAACTTACAACAGTTCATTTAGTGACGGTTCAAAGTCACAACAGCACTGAAAAAAATGACTTATGACCATTTTTCAAAATTGCAACCTGTGCAGCATCCCCACATTCACGTGATCAAAATTCAGATGCTTTGCGACTGGTTCAGTGGTGGGTTGCTCCCGGTTCGGTCCGGTTCACGCGATCTGGTAGCGGTGACATTGTGACGTCACCGAACCGGTTCTCCACGTCCCGGACCCGGGCCCACCCGCGCGCCCGAACTTACTTTTTTCAGGAAAAACTTTGAAAATAGCGCTTTGCACATGCGCAGAGCACTTGTTTTGAGGATTTTTTCGAAACTTGCTGCGCATGTGCGGTGGTGTGCAAATCATGCGCGCGCGCACGCACAAAGAGAACCAGTAGTAAAGGTAGGTAGAACTCACCCCTGGACTGGTTCATATTGATGATCCTTGCTGTGTCCCAGAGTCATGTGATCACTTTTCATGACCTTCTGACAAGCAAGGTCAATGGGGTAGCCAGATTCACTTAACAACCAGGTTAGTAACTTTATCAACTGCAACGATTGACTTAACAACTGTGGCAAGCAAAGTCATAAAATGGGACAGAACTCAGTTAACAAAGGTCTCACTTAACAAGAGAAATTTTGGGCTCAATTGTGGTTGTAATTGTAAATCAAAGACCACCTGTACTTTTGAATAAGTATGAACAAAACATGTTTTATGTGTGCCGGCATCCTTGAATTTATTTTATAAACAAAAAGAAGCATTTACAGAGTTTTCAAAAATAAACAAGTCCTTATTGCAAGCAACATGGTACAGGTGATCCTCGATTTATGACCACAAATTTCTGTTGCTAAGTGAGGGTTAGCTGTTAAGTGAATTTTGCCTCATTTTGTTAAGTGAATCACTACAGTTGCTCCATTGTGATGGTAAGTGGAGAACTACCTGCATTCCCAAAGCAACCCAGTTAACAAGAAAAAAAAAACAACCTCCACAGTACCCACGAAGATACATTGCATTTTCCTTCTTCACCGACCCATAACTTAAGTGCCTACCTACTGGGCAACTGCGGGATAAGAAGCGTAACAGGCGGAGCGGGAGGAAAAGAGGCGAGGGCACCGAAGGAGTGCGGGCTCCGTATCCTCGGCTGCGCGTCCTGGCAGCGCAAAGCGATCCAGTCCGAACTTGATCCTCGAAGGGGATTCTCTCCAGTTTGCTCAGGGAAGGAGCTCCTCAGCGGGACGTCAGGTGAAGAAGTTGAGGAGGAAAAGCCGCGGGGGCGCCAACAGCTGGCCTCGACGCCGACCTCTCGCCCGTTTCTCCCCACGTTGGGAGCTCATGTCTGGAGGGGGGAACACCGCGGAGATTTCTCCTCCTTGGCTACCGGAGGAGACGCGCCCGAGCTGGAAAGGAGAGAGAGAGAGATGCTGCAGCGAAAGAGCCCCTGATTGGCCAAGCTGCGGAGCACTTTCTGCGGGACATAAAAGCTTCCCCTATTGGTTAAAGCCGTCTGACAGCTGCTATATAAAGAGCTGTCAGGCGGATAGTTGTTCTGTTGCCGTTTCCGAAGTTGTTTAATCTGTTAGCTTTGAGCCAATAAAGGCTTGTTATTAGCAACCCCTTGTCGCCTCAGTCCTTGTCCACCCCGGGCTGTCAGCTATACAGCATTTTCCTGTAAGCTAGAAACAGGACGCGCGTTATTTCCTTACTTCTGCACAGAAACACCCACCAGTGATCACACTCACTTCCTTAAGTTAAGCGTAGTAGTAGCCAGCAAGATTTCTCCATTGGATCTGGGCTTTTGACAATTGACAGGATGAATGATGATTTGTTAATGAATTCGAATGGAAGGACCATTCAGTTGATCCACAAACATTAAATCAACTATTGTAAAAAGGCTAAATAATGCTTGTAAGAGTCTGTTCAACTGGAAAAGGTTATAAGCTAGAAGAGGAAATGGGCCCTGCCATCTGCGGCTAGAGATGCCAGAGAGATTGATCATCTTTGCAGGAATGAAGGCAAGCACTCCCCGTGATAAATGAACAGACCTATTGAAAATTTGTCAAAAATGGTGAATGAAATATATGTATTACAAGAGAGCTGGAGATACTCTCCTGGTTTAGACTGCAATGGGGACAGGCAACTCAGTCATTAAGCAAAGCAGTTACTAAGTGAAACTGCAACTGTGCTTATGCTCTTCCTTCACTTATCCTTTGCTGAAGTATACAGATCTGCAAAGATCATAAATGCAAGGGCTGATCATAAAGTTACTTTTGCTACCAACTTAAGATGCTTTCAAAATGGGATTAGTCAAATTAATGTAGGTTGAGACAAACCATGACTCCTACTTATAATAGCTGTATGTTTATCTGACGGGCAACATGAACAGGAGGTACTGGTGGTTTCTGTCCTTTGTGTAAGCATCTTGGAGACGTCTCTTTAGACATTCTAAAATAAGTTACAAGAGATCTGTAACCTCAAGGGTCTGTCACCAGGACCCTCCTTGTATTAAGATTTGCTACCATTTTAATACATTTCTGCACCAGTCCACCAAGATGGCATTTGTACAAGGAAAATGAATACATACGGACACACCAGCAAAATGACTGCCGGGGGAGTGGGGTATTCTTGTATTCTCCCCATAGCTGTTTCATCAGTGGAACAATTTGCCTCCAAAAGTTGCGAATGGTCCAATATTGGAAGTTTTTAAGATGTTAGATAGCCATTTGTCTGGTGTAGATTTTCCTGCCTAAGCAGGGGGTTGGACTAGAAGACCTCCAAAGTCCCTTCCAACTCCTATTCTATTCTGTTTATTCTATTCTATTCTATTCTATTCTATTTCTATTTCTACTTCTACTCTATGAATTCTGTTTGATTAGCCATATATCAAGAGTCTTGCAATGGAGTTTTCATGTCCCTTGCTGCCCAGACTAAGATGAGGAACTTGGACTGGCTGAGAAGAGCTTGGCTAATTCCACTCCATGGTAGCCTTGAAGTGGCAGCCAGAAAATATATAGGTGATGAGATTCCCAGAAGTAAGGAAAGTCACCTATGCCATCTTCTTCCTGAGAGGGTCCTTGATGTTCTTTCAGCTTGCTTGTTTTCTTGCAGTTTATATTTTGGTGTCTTGCCTGTCTGTGTGGGTGGGGACAGTCTTAGAAATTGTTTGGTTGGGCTGTTTACTGATAGCTCTGGCAGTTTCTTCTCCCTATTATATTTTCTTTTATAGTGGAAAGTGGGCTGACTTTTCATTGCACTTTTATTGAGAAATTTAGAAAGGGACATTCCCAATTTTCTAATGATCAGAACATTGTTCAAGCACTATTTTTAACCGATTTAACAAGAGTGTGTACCAAAAAAAAATGCTGTCTCAACAACAGGATATATAATCAGCACCCTTCCCTCAAAAGTAATCACACAAGGGAAGGGAGGGTGGTCTACTTCTTTACATATTTTCTTGAAAAGAAAAATGTCAAGAACAAAGGCACCGATTCTGTTTGCAAATTAAGAGATGGACAATTAACAAACTGAATGTATTTTTTCCCAGTTATGGACAACCAACCTCCAAATGAGCCCACCCAGCCAAATTTTATTCAGAAGACTCCCTGACAAGCACACCACTTATCATATAAACACTGGTTGCTTTAAACAGATTTATTGAAATCGACAGAAACTGCCGCCAACTATAGTCACAGAAAAATACTGTGTATTCCTTCTTAGCAGGAATGCCTCACATACACTTTTAATATCTGAAAGTAGCAAAAAATTAGAAGTATAAAATCAGCTGTTATATTGCACAACAAAAATATAGTTTCATCAAATAATCAAAATGGGAGATGACAGCAACTTTTAAAAAAGATTGCACTGGCAAAATGACCGTTATTCTCTAGCTTTTAAAATTTTAGTGAATTCAACTGAAAATACAAATATAGTCAGAAATGTAATGTAACAAAGTACAATCCTTGTATTTGTATTTTAGTTTACACATTTAAAATTAAATTGAATTTTATTATCAGAATAAACATTCAAATTATTTCTATGAATACAAATAGCCACACCGACAACTTTAATACCTTATTTTGGTATTAATGTGTGTTTTAGGTACTCTTATGCTAAAACTCTATTGGCTATCCGAGTGTGAACTGTGCATCTGGTGGGGAAACAGAATAACAGGGCAATGAGATTATTGGTATTTAATAGGATATAATCTTAGTAAAAAAATAACAGATAACTCGTGAAACCAAAGTTCTCTTCTTGTTTCATATAAAAACTGATACAGTACCAGCAAACTTTTTTTCCAAGATAAAGAATGATTAAATCTTTCATCTTTATTTTTTAATATAAAGATGAAACATAAAACACTGTCTGGCTTAGAAGGACCCATGGCAAATGTCCTTCACAGCTACGCCAAAGAAAAGACAAAAATAGAAACTTTGTAGAATCAACAATCAAAGAATGGAAGGAAGGAAATTTGAGTTCACAGCGCTCCTTGTCTTAACATTCAGCATGAAACCATACAAAAAAACGTTTTTTGATCCATTCTTCCTTTGAAAATAATTACAAGCAAATGTAGATAAGGAAGTTTTGTTCCTAAAATATGGACATTTCTAAAATAAATTACATTTTTAACATTATTTTGCATTAAACTGCTCTAGAAATATTATTTTCCTCCTAATATTTTATTGATTTCAAGTTGCAGATGCAAATCCATGGCAAAAGATGGAATAGGGAGACTACATTTAACAAATAGACTGCTTGTTGATTTGTCTAGCCTTGCAAATAGCTCAATTAACCTCCCTCCCCTCCATGTTTTTTTTAAAAATCACTTAATTCCTTCCTTTTTGAAAAAAAAGTCATGAAATGGACCTTCATGGCCAATTTGCTCTCAAGACCTGAAATAGCTGTAGTTTCATGATATCTATAAGCTTTTAGGAGTGTTATTCTCTTTCTACACATAGCTAATCCCTTTTTCCCTGCCTGGTGAATTACTGGTACATCATTTCAATTTAGCAAAACCATGATATAAATGTATATATCTCTTGACATTCTTTTCTTCAGACTGCATCTAGCAAGCGTATTTAAATAAAAGAAAAATAAAGAAAATGAATAATCAGCTTTGGGTAAGAAATAAATTTGGATAGAATCGCAAGCCTTCTACAGAATCGTCTCTGCAAAGCTGACCCATCTTTTCAGCTAACAGCAACCTGCAAAAAAGAGTAAAATATTTTTGAATTATAATTAATTCATCAATTAGAATTTCTTCTGTCATTAAAATCAGAATACGTGGAGGGATTTTACCTTTCTTTGGCTAAAAGTACAGACATTCCTACAAGCTTTGCAAACTCATCAGCAGTAAGAGATCCCTTCTCAGAAACCTAAGAGGGAAGAAAAGGTTTACAACTGAATAAATATTTTGTACGTTACAATGCTTTTCTACCATCTTATCGGGTTTTTTTTCATATGCCTGTTATATAGTGAAGATCTATTTTTATATCCTTGATTCAACAGCTTTACCATTTTAAGCAACTGTTAAACTTCCACACATTTTTTTCATGCAAACTTTATATCAAGAGTTCTCCAAAATAAACCTGGCAGTTCTGTACCTCTCTACTAGGAATAAGCACCACTGCTTTTAGAGAAATAAGACACTGTCATGTTATGACTGTACCCTTAAGCCTTAGATGATTGGTGTGGAATTAATTTAAAAGCTAGTTTCCCCTAACTCAAGCCCTAGAAGCGGTTGATAAAATGAGGAGAGAGTGAAGCAATGAGAACTCCCATAATTGAGTGGTCCTTCTGAAGAAGACTGCATGCTTCTGTTGGCCAGTGATACTAGCACATGTTTACAAAGACAAGAATGACTCTTGCATGCAAGTATGTAATTGCAATTACGAATAATACTGAACTGGCTTTGTAAACATTCCCACCAGGAGACATATGGATTCCATCTCTGAATGATTAAGGCTCACAAGTCATCAATGGCTTGCTTAGCAAAATTTAGTACGATATGCAAACACAGGACTCTACAGGTGAAACTCGAAAAATTAGAACATCATGCAAAAGTTCATTTATTTCAGTAATGCAACTTAAAAGGTGAAACT
>JANHFM010008925.1:476852-491917 GCA_032468115.1 Grayia smithii
TTTCACCTTTTACATTGCATTACTGAAATAAATGAACTTTTGCATGATATTCTAATTTTTCGAGTTTCACCTGTAGAACTGAATCAGCAGTTCTTTGGGCAGTTTGAGCTTTCTGAGTTGGTGCAGAAAGAAAGTGACCTTAGATGAGAATATGGTGAAAATATAATTTTTGGTACTATTAACATTGTTAAAGAGTATTTCATTATTGCAGAGAAGAATCTCACTAATTTTGTCTAAAGTTTCCACAGGCTGATTTTGAAATAATTATATTTTAAAACATTTTTAAAGGAAATTTTATTTTCTGTTTCTTCAAAATCCAGGCATATTATGGAAAAATTGATATAAAAAGTATATCATAATTCTCAGTATGATTATTTCCACCATGTGCAATGTTGATTTTTAAAATTTTGTGCCATTTGTAATTTTTGTTCTGGTTATTACAAAAGTACTTCTTCAGGTGTGCCAATGATTATGAAAATCAGTAAGTATGAAAATATATTTGCTGGATAAAATGTCACTGATGAAAGAAACACAATATTCAAAAATGCTGTTTGCTGATTTAATATGTAACCTTAGTGTGCAAAAAAAAAGTATAAGCTACTCAGTAATTTCAGAATATGATTTTGCCTATCAAATTTTCATTTTCAGCCATAGCTTTACCATCAGAAGAATTCTCCTCCACCATTTTGTTTACCTGTAGAATAATACATAAATTAATAATAATAATACATAAATATACATAAATTTATAATAATAATACTACATGCTACATACTACAATAATACATAAATTAAAAATAAACCAAAAATATTTATTTATAGGATTGTCCAATGCATGGCTTTTTCAACAGGTTTGAGAAATGCCCGCTTCAAGCATCTCAAAAATTTTTTTTTTCCAAAAGGCAACCACTATGTATGTGGTTTGCCACTATGGTTGTGGTTTGCCACTATGCCTTTTCCAAAAGGCAACCAAAAGCAACTGTATCTTTTCTTTTATATACACCGAGAGAGTATGTACCAAGACAAATTCCATGTGTGTCCAATCACACTTGGCCAATAAAGAACTCTATTCTATGTTTTTTCTTGAGGAAGATTTTTTTCTTCTAAGATGTTTCACTTCTCATTCAGAATTGATGAAGCTTATTGGATGCAAAGCAAAATGTTGTCTTCTTCAAGGAAAAAACATTTCTTTCTCAAGAAAAGACATAGTACAGTTGTCTTTGGGAAAAAAAACACCTTTGAGACAATCATGACCTGGATGACTAAGAATCTCCATAGACCCTCTCCTTCAAGCACTTTGAAATCTCAAGTGGACAGCAAGATTTAACAAACACAAAGACTTTCTGGGAATGGAAGAAGAGACAAACAACAAAGGAAGAATTTGTAACTATTTTTTAGCTTATATACAATATGCATGTATTTTAGTTTATATACAATTTCTAGGGACTTTCCAGCATTTGGGGAAGAGACTAGGGAAATAAGGGATATGGCCTTATGATATTTTGCAGCACTGAGTCAGGTGAAAGGGATATTGTGAGAGAAAAAAATAAGAGTTGGAGACTTTCAGAAACACTGAAGGTAGTGAAACTGGTTGAACAAAGGTTACTAGTAATAAGCTCTGCTGGCTGGGGAATTCTGGGAGTTGAAGTCCACACATCTTCCAGTGGCCAAGGTTGAGAAACACTGCTATAAGGGGATGTATTGGGAATGATAAATGGCAAGGTTAAGCAAAGTTTTGAAGGACATGTTTATACAGATTCTCTCTAGCTTCTGATCCTTTGAAATGTACTTATTTTTTTTAAAAATTGCAGATTGCAACATCTAAAGAAAGGAACCAATCTGATGTCTGCTGTTCAGCAGAACAAATTGTCCAAAAGAGAAGTAGCTTATCTACCCAGGAAAAATGGGGAAAACGTCAGAGAATACTCCTAGAATCAGTGAGACTCAGCAGAGGTACTTGACCGGTAGTTTTCATGACTTCCTATAGTCATGCAAACATAAGAGTAAGAATAAACTGGGTTTTTTGTTTTCCTAAGAGGAAAAACCCAGTGCAACAATTCCTTTTGGACTCTCCTAATTTTAATTGTTTTCTTGACTAGAATTTTAACCTCTCCTTGTCTTTCATTTTGTATTTTATATAAACCAAAGGACTTCCAATTATTTTTCAATGCATAAATATTTTTTAAAATGTATTGTTATGAAAAGGAGATGCTTCCATTTATTCAGGTACTTTTTTCCATCTACAGTGATTTTAGCTTCAATTTGTTGAATGATTTAGAATATAGTATAAGGTATTTCTTTGCAATTTGTTCTTCCTCCTATAATGTAATGTTTACAGATTAGCTTCAAAGTAATACTAGACTTTCAAAATGGTCAATCAAGATGACAGCATGTGTAATTCATTTCTTCTAGAGTCAGAATGGATTTTCCAGATAGAGCAGTTACAATTATTCTTGTAGCAAAGTTAAAAATTTCTTTGCTTTAAGATATGTAGTGGTTTATGTTTACCTTTCTGCTCAGTGAGTATTCAGAATTATTGACAATAATTTGGATGTTTAAATACAACTAATATTTATTTTATTTATTTATTTAATCTAATTTTTAATATTAAAGCCAGGTAGCAATTAAGAGCCTGGAAAAAGAGACCAATTTTTATAGTTGTTTCAACGCTGAACAAAAAAGTAATACAATAATGCAGAATCTGAGAGATTGTGCTCCATAGCTTGGCAGCTGTGCAGAAGGCCTTCCTTGCTTGCTTTTGGGCGCAATGTTTTTACCTGCAAATCTGGGATCAGTTGTCTAGGTTCATAAAAGGAAGACACAGTTCCTTCCATCAAAGGGCCCTAAGTCATCCAGGCTGTATAAGTTATGACTGCAGACTTTTCAGTACAGGCTAATGGTGAAAATGAGTTTATTTGGGTAAAAGTGGCATTTTTAAAAAAAAATATTGGGGGAGGATAAATAAATGGATGGTGAACCGTTGTTGCCATTATTTCAAAATAATCAAGGCAGAGTTCTTATACTGAAGGTTATTTCTCTTAGGTATTAGTGGTTCTCCAGGAAGGGAGAAACGTACATCTCATTTACTCAAAGGACTAGTTTGTTGTAAAGAGTTAAATCTTATAACAAACACTGTGTGAGCAAATAATATGGACAGAAATTGTATCCATCCAGAGGTCTAGAAAACTATCCTTATTTACAGAACAATGGTTTAATTTTTCACAGAGGTCACCAGTGGTTTTCTTAGTATATATTTTCCTATGTCAGCTTCTTCTCTTAAATTGATTTTAATGCACTCAAATGTTTTACTTTTGCAAGCAGTCTGGTCCTTGATCACAAAGGCCTCATCTGTTCACTGTACATGTTATCAGCCTTGCTAAATCTTACACACACTAACAGATAATAGTCAAACTGTGCCATATTCAGCTTCATAGTAATAGGGCAAATATAAAATTCTGAGAGGCTGTGAGAAATGACACCTGACATTTCATAGAAAGATTGAATGACTAGCTTCACACATCCATGATCTGCTCTATTGATACGGTTCAAAAGGCCACTGTGGCTAGGTTCATAAGTGATGCTAAGCTATGGATGAGGTTTATAAACCACCGTTGAATTTACACAAAGTGCTCAGACAAAACTGAACAAACCATGTTATAAATTATAAGGCTACTGACAAACCAATCATCAGCTAGTGACATTGTAATGGACCAGAACTTCACAAAGCAATTGCTGTATTGTAATTGAAAAGAAAAAGTTGCTAAAGAGGACACATCAAAGAGAAGGTTACTTGTGCTCTTTCTTAAAAGTTTCTTTCATATAGCCATGATATGAATTGCAATCTTATATATCCTAAGCTAGGATCAATTTTAATGAGGTTTTATTTAATAGGTCTCATGTCAAGATTAATTTCTCTCATTTGCCAAGCATTAAAGGACATTACCGAGTGAAGCACAAAATAATAAACTACTGTAGTCTGTTTGTTTCAGATTTGCATTTCCCCTCAAATATATTCTCCTCTATATATATGGAGTACTTTTTTATAGTGTAATATAGTGAATAGATGTATAAATCAATCCAAACAAGCAGTTTTGGTTTATTGCCTCTGTTACAAGCTAACTATTGTAACCAAGAAATAATTTTGGTTTTATCACTTGGCTGATAAGAGAAGGAACAAGTCAACATCCTTATATTTGAGTGACTTAACTAAACAAATAATTTTTGCTTTGTTAGGCAGTTTTGGTAATTGGGAGCAACTGAGCAACTAGGGAATAGACTAGTGATGTTCATAAGAAAGAAAAAATTATAACATGTTTATCATTCCATTTATTTATAGAGCTCTTCTTGATATAAGAAAGACAAGCTTTTAAAATTGCAATTGTGAGTTCATATATAGTGAATTCGTTATAATTGGTTACACTTTCAGTCATCTCTTTGATTTCCATCTGAAGGCATAAAAACTGGAGTTTAACATGAAAATCCTCCCTGTTTATTACTATACAGTATATGTTCATGCTGATTCTTGGCTACTGCAGAGCTCTTAGTAGCAGTTGTAATTATTCCAGAATTCAACAAATCATAATTCACTATATTTTTGCCTTGAATGAATTGTAGGCCCAAGGAAAATGATCAATCTTTCATTTAAATTTGGGAAAATGCTGCTGTGTTAAATGTACAACATGTGGCTGCCTCTTTGTACAAGAAGCCTTTGATTAAAAAAAAATGAAAGGGCCATAGACAAAGGACAATTTATGAAACTAAAAGCTGGCACAAACAGATGTAAAAGTTCAAAGAGGTTCCCTCTCCCCTTTCTCTATGGTGATATACGCCATCATCAGCCAGCATTGCTTCTCTGGATTCTATGTAGGACAAATAGGTCAATCTTTGTGCAAAAGAATTAATGGACACATCAAAACACAAAACAAGGACAAAGTAACAACAGAGTGTTTCAGTTTCTGTGATCACCCCATAACAAACCTCAAGATCAATGTTTTGGAAAAGTGGGAGTTCAAGTGAGTGAGAAATCCTGTACATCAAAGATTTTGAGGAAATCCCAGAAAGCCTCATCAAACACAACAGCTTTTTAACAAATTGCAATTGGTAATTAGTAATTACTTGTAACCTGTAATTACACATACAGGTAGCCCTTTACTTACAACCACAATTAAGCCCAAAATTTCTATTGCTAAGCGAGACAGTTAAGTGAATGTTGTTCCATTTTATGATCTTTCTTGCCACAGTTGTTAAGTGAATCACTGCAGTTAAATTAGTAACGGTTGTTAAATGAATCTGGCTTCCCCATTGACTTGTCAGTAGTTCACACAAGGTGATTGCCTGACCCCGGGATATGGCAACCATCATAAATATGAGCCAGTTGTCTAGCGTCTGAATTTTGATCATGTGACCATGGGGATGCTGCATCAGTCATAAGTGTCACTTTTTTCAATCCTGTTGTAACCTTGAACAGTCACTAAATGAACTGTTTTAAGTCAAGGACTACCTGTAGTCCGCATCTGTGTAACCAACCTGCCTTCCCTTTTGTTACTTGGAAAAGATGCTACTAGTCTCCTAATTTTAGCCATCATAGACTAATATAGCTGTCATAGACTGAGGCTCAGAATTTATGTTTTGACCCCTATAATGTTTACTTTTTTATTTTCTGAATCTGATTAGGATCACTAACAGTTTCAGTTTATTGTTATTATTTTCCTGGACTTCTGAAAACGGAAGGGTTGTTTGTATTTGTGATAAGTTTCTCTATCGTTTCATCAGTAGTAGGTTTCAATTTTGGTTGTTACTGGTTTGCTTGCGGGCATGCGAGGGTTGATGTGTGAGCACAAGCCTTCTGCGCATGTGCAGAGATGTCCGGGTGGACGGGTGGAGCCTCCCACTGCCACCGCTACCAGTTAGCCCGACACACCACTGCCTTTCATCTGTTAGTTTATTTCTTGATTTAGCATTTTATTGTGTAGCATTGTGTAGTTTATCTTTTAGCTAAATTGTTTTATGTTATAATTTAAAAAGAAATAATTATCATTTGAGAGGTATGGATAGTTAAGTGTGAAAAATAAATAAAGTTTGTTCAAGTTTTCAGGAAAAGGGACATCTGAAAATAATAATAAAAAAATCTCTTTTTCAATTTTTCAGATATTTCAAAACAATTACTTTATTTTATATTAGTATTAAATCATTAATATTTGGTATTAAGATTTAGAGAACCAGTATGGTATAGTGCAGGAGTTTCAAACTCAAGGCCCAGGGGCTGGATTTAGCCCTTGGGGTGCTTAGATCTCACCTGCGGGGCCACCCTGGAAACAGCAAAGGACCGGCCCGTGGTGCCTTTGTCAGCGAAAATTAAGTTTCGGAGGGCTGCGTTCAGGCCTCCTGAGCTCCATTTTCACTGGCAGAGGGTTGCAGGAGGCCATTGCAGCTGAAAACGGAGCTCAGAAGCCTGTTTTTACTGGCAGAGTGCTTGGGCCACCACAGGTGCCACTGACACGAGTGATGTCAAGCTGGCCATGCCCACCCTGGCGCCCTGAGGTCAAACATAACCCTGATGTGGCCCTCAATGAAATTGAGTTTGATACCCCTGGTATAGTGGTTAAATCATCAAGCGAGATCCTGGAAGACAGTGAGTTCTAGTCTATCTTAGTCAGTCAGTTGGGTGACCTTGGGCCAGTCACTCTCTCAGCCCTAAAAAGGAGGCAAAAGCAAACCATTTCTAAAAGAAACTTGCCAAAAAACCTGCAGTGAAATGTCCAGACAGTCTCCATGAATTGGACACAAATAGAAGAAATACAACCACTAATATTTAAATATTTATATAGTCACTGGATAAAACGTATGCAGGCAATTTCCTGTAATAAACTTGTTAAATTCCAAATTAGATTAATAAAGCACAAGTCCCTTCATATGATCAGCATGTGGCTTTTAATTCCTGACTACTTTTGCTTTTCTCATGGTATGCATTGACAACGGTGGAATGCTTAGCTTCCAGAATGCATTCAAATATTTTGAACAGAAGACATTTTAAATTAGAGACATACACAGTAAGTAGAAATATTGATAGACTAGTTATATTTTTTGTACCACACATTGAATGTGTGTGTTTCACTGAATAAGCTGTGTCATCTATAATTGGTTGATGTTGTAATTCTGTATCGGTTTTTGGCAAGACATATCATTGAGTTTAGCCAGAATAAACATGTTCAGGATCGAATTGCAATACTTAGTAAAAAAAAAAAAATAGGGATATTGCAGGATTGTTGCAAAGTAGAAAATCATTTGAAGACTAAATCTTCTCTTGTTCTAAAGGAAGAGTAATATGAAGGCACAGAAATTGATATTTTATAATTTTAGTAATTTCCATTTATATTTTATAAGTGCATTGCACTATTTCCTTTAAAAAAACAGAAAGGAAATGACTTTTTTGTTTTAATATCCTTAGTTCGTTGTAATTCTAGAAAAAAATAGGAGTGAAGAAAAGCTTCTTGAACAGTTGTCCTATCCTCTAGAAGATTAGCATAAAAGAATATAATTGTATGAGAGAAAGTCAACAGTGGTTTAATAATGATTAATTAATAAAATACTGTTGCTTAATAAAATATCACATTAATCCATGTACTATGGTTTACAATCAAAATAGGTATGTCCCTCAAAAACTAAGGCAGAAATATGTATATTGGTAATTAATATAAAATATAAACCTAATATTGCTCTTCAATGATGCTAGACTTTTGTGAACTATACTCGTTCTGTTATATTAATGTTTTCTCAATTGGCTCCCTGTTTTAAAATCACAGGCAGATCAACATTTTGTGATAGCCATCAAGTATCCATTTGGAATGGATTCATGTGTATGTAGTGTAGAATGTTTTATTCCTCCTTAGGCTTATATAAACCTTTTATGTAGGCCTGTTGGATTCAGCACTCTTTGATGTGCATTGTCCTAAATTTTTAGACATAATCTTAGATTTATATGATTTTAATTCTTGTCCATTGCTTTGTCCTTGTATCTTCATTCTCTAAACAATTATGTTATATTTTAATTCTTTTCCTGGACAAGTTAGAATATAAGACAGTAAACTTTTGAATATGCATCTGGGCTAGAAATAAAGTTTGTAAAATAATATACAATGATATGCATTATGGTTATCTAAAGGAATGTGTTCTCTATATGTTGCTAAACTGTAATTTTTTTCTTGATTTTTGATCATATGATGGAGACTGACAGAGGTTGTAATCCAACATTATCGAGTCCAAACAGTGATAAGAAAACAGATCTTCTACGTGTTTTGGATTACAGTCTTCATTCTCAATGCTTTTACCAACTGGGAATTATGAGTACAACACACAAAATATGAAGGGTTACATATTTCACAAACTTGTCTTAAAACTGAAAGAATGATAGTGAAATCCATGATTTATGCATTAATGCAGTGGTTCTCAACCTGTGGGTCGGGACCCCTTTGGGGGGGTCGAATGACCCTTTCATAGGGGTCGCCTAGGACAATTTATAATAGTAGCAAAATTACAGTTATGAAGTAATAGCGAAAATAATTTTATGGTTGGGGGTCCCCACAACATGAGGAACTGTATTAAAGGGTCGCGGCATTAGAAAGGTTGAGCTGGGGAATTCTGGGAGTTGAAGTCCACACATCTTCCAGTGGCCAAGGTTGAGAAACACTGGCCTAAGGCATTAGGCTAGAAATCAAGAGACCATGAGTTGACTTGGCCAATTACTCTCTCTCAGCCTAACCCATTTCACTCGTAGGGAAGAGGCATCCTGTTTTTAGAGAATAAGCTGCTTTAATGCATAAGCAAGCACATCTGATTTACTATATTCTCTTATTAAACATCTTTCCCCTTTCTTCAGTTTTATTTTAGAGACTGAAGTTCAAATTACATTCCTTTTGTTTAGTGCCTTTTAAGAAGCTTTTGCTGTGAGAGGATCCAAAAGATTATGAAAAGGGGGCGTATTTGCTCCTCCAAGATCAGGCTAGCTGTTTTTATGCTACAGTTTGTAAGGACATTTTTTGTGAATATGTGGAAAAACCCTTCCTTTAAACTGAGATATGAATCAGAGGGGAAACCTCAAAACTAGGGGAAGGTATTCTTCATTCGACCTGAGGATGCTCTAGTGCAAATCCTTACCTGAGAAGAAACTACAGAACACTAGGGAAGGATGAGCTGAAGAAACTTCTTGGATGAGAAGCAAAAGGTTTTCAAAGAAAACCAGAAAGTCCAGTTGCCTCTTGAAAAATCACCTTTGGGACTAGGGAAGGATATTAACACAAAA
This sequence comes from Grayia smithii, assembly GCA_032468115.1. Classification (NCBI taxonomy): domain Eukaryota; kingdom Metazoa; phylum Chordata; class Lepidosauria; order Squamata; family Grayiidae; genus Grayia; species Grayia smithii. Next base: position 486,150 of record JANHFM010008925.1, read on the forward strand.
CTCTTAGATAAGTATGTTGGGGGAGAGGATATAAATATTTCACATATTTGGATTGAGCTGTGCAGCATTTAAGATGAGCAGAGAATGCATGGCCTTGTTGATGTTTAATGATTTATGAGTTCAGCATCCCCAACCAATATGGCAAATGATGAAGCATACTGGGAAATGTAGTGCAGTGACATCGGCAGGTCCACAGCTTCTCTGCTTCTACGTTGTGTGCCCACATTGATATTTACTTTATGAATATGTAGATAATTGCAAACATTACAGTGCAACATGCCAATAAACCTGCCGTAGTTTTATTTCAAAAGAAATCAAAGCTGCTCCAGGGAGCAGCTTACTGATTTGAGAATTGGGAGCAATCCTTTAGTAATGGGTTTTTAAAAATAGTTAAGAATGTCCTGAAAAGTTATCTTGTGGCTCTCCTAAGAAAGTATAATGAAACCTTGCTGAAGTAGCATATGCAAATTCATAAGAATTTGCTGAAAGCAAACATCAATTGAATTTTGAAATAAGAGCACGCTTGATTTGATTCATTTAGTGAACACAATGAGAAATGGAATTCTATATGGAGAATAAACTGCCACCAGTTCGTGATCTGCAACTCGCAGAACTTCAGAAGTCATGTCAGTAAGATAGGAGTAACTTGCAGCAAGAAAGAAAAGCTAGCTAAAATTTAGTCAGACCTTTTTTATTAGGGAAATATAATTCATAAAATACCCTTGCTTGATATTTTCATTCCTCCTGCATTTGTTAGTAGGACTGATCATTTTTCATCTCACAGCTCGCATTTTCTGTCTGCCGCATAGCAAAACTTCGATAAATATTGTACCCTTTTCATGTTTAAAAACTGATCTCTTTAAATCTGGGTTCCCAGTGTTTTGAACACGCTTTTGATTGAAGATGAAAGAAAGTTCGGCTGGAAGAGTTAATTATACATGGGATTGCCTCACCCAAGCCATATTTGACAAGCTTGTGAAAGGCAGCCTTGGCTGAGGACACTGGAGAGCTGTGTACAAAGATTAATCGTATTAAATGCCATTTTTCAATGAGTATGAGGCAGACAATGGGTGGGAAAAAATTAAACCCTATTTGTAACCATGCGCAGTGGAGTCATAATCTATGGATAGGGGAGAAGGCTAAAGGTTCACTCAGTGATCTGACCATCCAGAGAGTAGAGAGGGCTCTAGGGGAGGAGGAATTCTTGCAATACTAAATGAAGCAACCAACACTTATTCATTTGGCGGTCAATACCATGAGGAGGTAGAAAAGCAAAGGAAAAAAGAAGAATGTCTCTGAGAACAAGCCAGTCCTCGGTGGCAACTCTGAACCACAAAAACATTAATCTGGTTAATTTTGATAAAAGGCAGTCTTCTAAAAATATGTGTATGTTGCAAGATAAGGAATGTTGCAGGCTAGGAGCTTTTGTGAGAACTAATGATTCGTTTCCAAAAAAGAAAAACATTTCCTCCAGGGACTTGCCAGGAACACTGGACAGCAGTGACAGACAGGTCAGTGTACAAGGGGCTGGAGGGATTCAGATTAACCTACCTGGACTTTAGCTGTGATTTGAACTGTGTGTTTGGAGTGGGTTTTTTTGTGGGAAATTCAGGCTGAAGTACATTGTGCCCTTGAAGGAAACCTCATGGAGTAATTCAGTGGAGTTACGAGTTGTGGTACAAATGTAAGCTGTGTTTATACAGAGAGAATGCAGCGGCTTCTCTTGAAACATTCAGTTTAGTAGCAGTTTCTGTAAACCTATGGTTGTGTAACATTATAATATGTGCCAGTAGCATCTCTTTTTCTCTCCAGAATAAAAAAATAAACTTTCCTTTTTTATTGGTGGAGAAAACATTTCCGAAATTGCATCAGCCAGTGGTTTGTCTATTACAGGGTATCAAATCTTAGGCTGCATGTAAGGTTTTCATAATAGTAATTGTCTGGAAAGAGAGACAAACTGTAATTGCAGATAAGCTCATTATTGGAAATAGACACTAGTAATAATTCTCAGTTCAATAAACTGCAGCAGTATAAGCGGCTATAGATATGTAGGTTAATGTTAGACTTTTCTTAAAAGCCTTGGATCATACATAATACTCAACTGTACCTCGTTTTATCACTTTACACTTAGGTTTAGTTCTTTCCTGTCGTTTGTTTTAAACCAACTAATTTGAAACATCCTGATAATAATAATAAAAAAAACCCAGTTGACAAAATAAATTGGTGTTTTACTTGTTGGTTTTGTTAGAAAACTTTTTTGTTGTGACAGATTTCAAGATGTCTAAGGCAGAATAGAAGTAGTCCTTCACTTATGACCATTGCTAAGTAAGGCATTTGTTAAGTACGTTTTGCCCCATTTTATGACCTTTCTTGTCATACTTGTAGTTGTTAAGTGAAACACTGCAGTGGTTAAATTAATAATATGGTTGTTAAGTGAATCTGGCTTTCCCATTGACTTTGCTTGTAAGAAGGTCGCATGACCCTGGGACATTGCAACTGTCACAAATATGAGTTAGTTGCCAAGCTTCTAAATTTTGCTTAGGTGATCATAGAGATACTGCAGTGATCGTAAGAACATGAAAAATGGTCATAAATCACTTTTTTCAATGGCATTGTAACTTCAAACAGTCACTAAATGAACTGTTGTAAATTGAGATCTACCTGTACTTATTGGATCTCCCCACTCCCCACTATTTTTCTCATAGTATCTTGAGTCAATGTGGCTTTTTTTTTAATTCTTAAGTTTGGGTTTTCTCCTTAAACGGTTGGCTCACTAAACAAGAAAATGTGGGTAAGCCTAACATAATGAAACTGTGCTGAAGACTGAAAATTCTGAGTATCAGTTTTTCAGCTAGTACAGTGGTGGCTAACTTTTTTTCCTTGGGTGCCAAAAATGCATGCGTGCGTGCTATCGCGCAAGTGTGTGTGCCCACACCTATAATGCAATGCACACGTCACACACACACACGCCCCGATTTGGGCCTAGCAGGCCTCCTTGAAGCCTCTGGAGGCCGGAAACGGCCCATTTCTGGATTTCTGGTAGGCCTGTTTTTCACCCTTCCCAAGCTCCAGAGACTCCAGAGGCTTTCCTGGAGCCTCTAGGAGAGTGAAAACAGCCTCCCCCGGCCCTTCAGAGGCCGGAAATGGCTCGTTTCTGGACTTCCAGTACTTCCTGGAGGCTCGTTTTTCACCCTCCACAGGCTCCGAAGGCTTTTCTGGAACCTCCAGGAGGGCAAACATTGCCTCCTCCATGGCTCTGAAGGCCCTCTGGAGGCCGGAAATGCCCTCCCAGAGCCTCTGTGTGAGCCCTGTATTTACCTGGCATCCAAAACAGGCTGTATGGAGACTGCTGAGACAGGTAGCATGGGCATGTGCATGCATCTCCTGCATGCACGGGAGAGACTCGAAAATCAGCTGGCTAGTGGGAGGCACACACACATGTGCGGTGGAGCTGACCTCGGGTGATGGCTTGTGTGCCTGCAGAAATGGCTCCACGTGCCACTTGTGGCATGTGTGCCATAGGTTCGCAATCCAGAGCTAGTAGAAGCTCAGAATTTTGTGCTATGTTTAGATTAGAAGTATAGAACGTATTTTGAACTATTGTGGCTGTCTAATTTAATGTGGCACTCTGATTTTATAAGAGTTCAATCCTAGTCATTGAAGGGTTGAGTGTATTTTAGCACGTTTGGTAAATTTATGTTTTACTAATCATGGTTTATGCTTTAGCACAATTTGTAAACCAGGCAAGTGAGGCTTAGGTAAGAAACAAAACTAGCTCAAGACATGAACCCGGTACCATGTTTAGACTGCAGCCTTAACACTGAAATACTTCACTAAAGACATGCATTTAACATATAAATATGAATTTTAAGCACAGCTATATTTAAATTTAGTGTATATATATATATATATTTACAAAATATAGATTGAAGAGTCTTGTGACTGCCTGCTAAATGTTAATTCCAAAGGTCCTTCCTCCCACTCCCAAGTATTATTGGGAGTTGTTAAATAAAACGATCAGAAAATTGTATTTTGATCTCAGTGTCCCATGCTCTTGCTAAGGGACACTCCTCTTGCTTGACTTTTGGAAGAAAATATGTGATCTCTCAATTAAACAATTCTTTGTGAGCACAGAAATATATTGTTTTTAAAGACTACGAATAGCACATTCACAACTGTTTGCTTTAGAAATGTCTAAAGATAGTATTCCTAACAAATAAGTAGCAAGCTTACACAAAAAGGTTGTTATTACCTCATGTCATATATTAAAACAGCAGAATTAATGTTTGCTTTGAATTTTCTTTCATTTCAGGCTGTGCCTCAGCACCTTTCACCTGGCCATATATCAGCCTCAGCAATGAAACAGAAGCTTGCTTTTACCAACCTCAGTTTTGAGGGAGATTCGGGTCATTCACCTTCTCTTCATTCTCAAATAAATACAACTACCATTGATCTTTCGGGTATCACATGCCAAGAATGCATCCAATCCATAGAGGACAAAATTTCCAAGTTACCAGGAATTGTGAATGTCAAGGGATCTCTTGAACAAAGCCAAGTAACAGTAAAATATTTGGGACTGGAAATAAGCTCTCAGCAAATCTGCCAGGAAATTAAAAAACTGGGATTTGACACCAATGTTGTAGAGGCAACCCAGGCTTCAGGCCAATGGTCCAGTGAAGCTGTTATTAAAGTGAAAATAGAAGGCATGACCTGTCAGTCTTGTGCCCATACTATTGAAGAAAATATTGGGAAATTACACGGGGTGAAGAAAATCAAAGTGTCCCTCAACAACCAAGAAGCTGTCGTTGTTTACCATCCCCTTATTATTAAGCCCGAAGAACTAAAGAATAGCATAGATGGCTTGGGATATGAATGCACCATAAAGCATAAGCAAGCCCCATTGGAACTAGGTTTTATTGATGTCAAACGCTTACAGCAGATAAATGTAAAAATGTCCACTGAACATAATGGTGATGGAAATACTGGGGACAACCCTGGATCCAGTACATGTGTTGCAGTACTAGAAATCGAAGGAATGCATGACAGATCTTGTGTCAACAATATGGAAGGTTTGATTTCAGAGATGACTGGAGTACAGGGTACCAGGGTATCTCTGGAAGAAAAAAAGATTACTGTGTGGTTCGACCAAAAGCTCATCACTCCACCTTCATTGCAGCAAGCCATCCAAGCCATCACCCCTGGTAACTTTAATCTAGTTTTTTCTTGTGGAAAGGAAGGCCAAAATGGACTAATGATCTCAAACGTTGCCTCTTCTGTATCTTCTTTCAGTCACCTTTCCCAAATACAGGGGGAAAATGGATGCAATACAGCTCTCCTTAGAATTGATGGAATGACCTGCAATTCTTGTGTAAATTCTATTAAAGGCTCCATATCCCAAAAGAAAGGGGTAATGCACATCTCTGTATCTTTAACTGAAGGTACGGCAGTTGTGTCTTACAATTCTGTTTCAACCAATTCTGAAGAGATACGAGCTGCTATAGAAGACATGGGATTTGATGCTTTTGTCCTAACAGGTATTGTATGAGACAGCTTTTTCTGCTATTGAATCAAGATGCATGAAAACTCTTGTGTTAACTGATGAATTTTAAATTCCCAAACATGCTTCTGATTGGATTAAAATTTAGAACACAAATTTATAAGCCCTGGCCTAGGATTAGAGCTTTAATACTTAAATAGAATAGAATAGAATAGAATTCTTTATTGGCCAAGTGTAATTGGACACACAAGGAATTTGTCTTGGTGCATAC
>JANHFM010008925.1:521850-533655 GCA_032468115.1 Grayia smithii
TTGGGGGTCACCACAACATGAGGAACTGTATTAAAGGGTCGCGGCATTAGGAAGGTTGAGAACCACTGCTCTATTAGCTTACCTGAGAGAGATTTAAAAGCATAGTAAAAAGGAAATGTTTTTAATTCATGTTTTTTTATTTTTTGAAAAACTTGCCCAAGAATGCAAAATGTGAAGTTTCACTATATTAATTTGAGAGTTACACTGAAAATTAAAAATTACAATTATCAGCATTTTAAAAAAATATACATCCTTCCAAAGAAGTGACAAGAATGGGACAATTCGTTTCAAACCATACTTAGTAAAGCACAATTTCAGCAGACTCCCCAGAGGAAATTTCAGAAGTGATCCAACTCATATGGAGGGCCCTTTTAATTACTGCCAACTACAAAACCATTTGAGGGTTGGGTTTGTTGTTGTTTTTTTTAGTCAAAACTGGATTGTATACTTACTGGCTATGCCCAGGACTAGAAAGTTTTGGTTGGCTATTTTGATGATGCAATAAACTAAACATTCCAGTTGGTTTTGGAAGAAGAAAGACTGGACTTTGCCTATTTTCTCGCCATGCCCACTCCCAAATTCATAGTACCATTTTCTAGAATATAAATGCAAAGGAGCTGGTTGACCTGAACTCTTGTATTTCATAATGAAAGTGAAAATGAAACAAAACCCAGGAATACTTGGTTTTCCCTTTTGTCTCTTAAGAACAATCTTACCCATCTAATATTGCAGGCAACTGCTCACATTTGCAAAGATCCACCACCTCAGCAGCATATCAACACAAAACACAAATAATGTTACACACAGAAACTTCCAGAGGAGTTCAAAATGGCTCAATGAAGCCAGACAAGAGAAGTCTTTTAAAGTTGGTTTGTTTGTTTTTTTTAAAAAATCTGCATTTTGTGATGTAGATCATTTGGTGCAAAGTCCTCACCCTGAATTTGGTAGGTTACTTGAAAAAAATGCATCCAGAAATATTAGTTCCCTCGTTTATCAGTCAGTACATAACTTGCTTCATTTTCTGTAACAGAATTAAGAATCTCTTCTTCATTAATACTGTGTTGCTCTCATTTCAGTACCGCATCAGGATACTACTGGTGTCATATCCCACAACTGTTCAAAAGGAGAAAAAAATAGTAAGATTATTAAAATGATCCAGAATCACTGTAGATTTGGTTGGGGTAAGCTGTATTCTCACCTTCATAACTTTATCTGTTCCAGATGTCAGCAACCAACCCCGTGTTGCATCAAAGTGTACATGGACAACGTTGTGTTTGCTGTCATGGAAAGTGGCTGTAGGAGCACGTCTAAAGGAAGCACATTAACAGGACAAAATGAAAATATAGCAATTGGAAGATCACAATATCATATCTAGATGCTAAAAATAAGTAAATTAAATCTTAATTCAGACCCCATGGCCTTTAATAGTAGCTAAACTATGATTTCTCACAGTTCTAGCCACCATAACCATGACAAATTATTTGGGGAACTATCATTCAGCAACATAAAAATTTCTCATCTCTGATTTAGATCTAGAAAAACCTTCAAAACTGACATTTCATTTATCTTCAGAAACTGGCATAAATTGCCCCAGCAACTAGGAGGGGGTAAATTACTTACTCCTCATCTGTTATTGATTCATAACAAGTATCACAGATTCTCACTTCAAATTCAAATCCCATCAGAGGTATGGAAGAGCGCTTTGAACTGCATTTACCACACACTGCTTTTCCACACTTTCGACAATGATGCTGAAATTTAAAAAGCACATAAGATTCACTGTGAAAGAACTGAACTGAAAGAACTATCCCATCAAATCATATCAGGGGGATCCTATCAATTTCCCTCCCTGTCCCCAAAGCTCTGCTATGCCACATTAAAAAAAAATTAGAAACCATATTAGTATAATAAAATAATAATAATAATATAACGGCAATCACACTAATGTGAAATGATTTTTTAAAATGTTCCATTGTTTCCATGAAAAGTTGCTGTGAATCTTCAATAATTTTTTGCTGAGTCACAGAATTTAATTTCCTTTGATGCCCATTGACTTTTGGAATTTTAGCAAATTATACATACAAAAAGATATAAATAAGTTTCATAAGTGAGAATCAAGGTTAAGAAGCACCTGCAATAAAATATAGCATTAATTACTTGGGAAAATCTCATTTTATTTCTCCCCTACTCATTAAACATGTTGAACCAGTCAGTATCTCAGCTGTAGTTTCCAACTCCCATAAACTCTTCAGTTTAACCTTCAACCCTATTTCCTGTTTTTTTTCCTCTCTAAGACACCCAATATCTTATGGTTACTAAGGCATAAAATATGTTATCTTTGAACATGTAACTGTATAAAATATTTTTGAACTACATTTCAGCAAGGTGAAACATCAGAATACTTCCAATGAAATCTGAATACTAGAAACATGTCAAATTCAAATGTTTTGTTGACTTCTAGAACACAGGGTTTTTCCAAATTGACAAGCTCCTTCTTTTGCACCAGTAGTGTAGTTTTGGTTCCATAAACACCCACCTTCCTGAAATGTTTACTGTTGGCACACAGGACTTTGTATGAAAGAGAACAGGAGACAATCTTCAACCTCTCAAAAGGCAGCATGACACATACCTGTCTAAGGCCTATTTTCTTGCTATCCCACATCTGTTTGAAGTTCCAGAAGAATGGCTGGTCACATTTCTGGCAAGAGTCACTATCCAACCATTCTGGTGTCTAAGAAAAGAAGAAGGGAGGAGGGAATCCTTAAGCTCAATTGTGCATCGGCCATAAATAGATACCAAATCTATACACTTAAGGAAATATGCTGCTTCTCTCTTCACTGGGACTGGCATAGTGAATTATTTTGAAATTCTACCTTATTGTAAATCAACAATTTCTGTATACATTTGCTTATATTATGCACTTTAGAAATACTGTAAAGTTGATAGCCATGAGTTCCAAACAATGGATTCAATCCAATCTTTAAGGTTTCCCTTAAACTGTTTTCTGTTATATATTTGGTTTGTCTTGTCTCCATATTTGTTTTCTGAAGTTTTAATATTAGAATCATAATGCCAGTTGACACACTGGAAAACGACCTACTATTTTCTCTTCAGGAAGTTGTCTGTAAAAATCTAAAATATCTTCCTTTGTTGCATATGCATGTTGCATATGTTCCTTGAGAAAATTTTATTCTTCCTTTAATAAAATCTTGAGTATAAATTGCAGCAATTTCCTTTGTAGGAATACAGCAAATCTCTATCATTTAGAAGAGGGGATATGTGCTACTCTTGAATATCTGTTAAATGTAAATATATATCATTTATGTCAATTTACAGCATTTATATTAGCATGTAATCATGAAAATATGCCTAACTTTGTAAACTGCATCATGTGTATACTTACAAATGTAAGCAACCGAGGTAAATACACCAAAATACCAAATTAAGTGAATCATCCAGATGACTTTGATTATAGTGGAATTAGTATATCATTATTTGAGAGGATACACAAAAAAGAATTTTGTCCATTGCATTTGAAGTTTGGTAAATGAGGCTTGTTAAATTAAGGTTTTACTGTATGGATTTTCGTAAATACCAAACTAAATAGCTGGCTGCCTGCATTAAAAACTTTAGACCAGCTTCTAACAGAAACAAATGTTGATCCAGCACCATATTCAATTATATTCAATATATGTAGAGAGGTAGTTCCAATGATATGTGTACTTATATGTAAGACAGAATGCACTGGATATATATCACTCCTAACAGCAATGGTCCTACAAAGCTCCTAAGGTTGGGATGGACAATACTTCATTCATTGGATAGCAATAGCATTTAGACTTATATACCGCTTCACAATACTTTAACAGTCCTCTCTAAGCAGTTTACAGAGTCAACATATTGCCCCCAACAATCTGGGTCCTCATTTTACCAACCTTGGAAAGATGGAAGGCTGAATCAATCTTGAGCCTGGTGAGATTTGAACTGCCAAATTGCAGGTAACCAGCAGGCAGCAGAAATAGCCTGCAGTACTGCATTCTAATCACTGCGCCACCAAGGCTCCGATACATGAGATCCAAGCATTCCACCGGGTAACCTTCACAAATCTGAGATTGTACCTCTAACATTTGTTGGTAGAACTGCCTAATGCAGGAGATATTCTCCTTTCTCTCAAATTAAGAGTGGAAACCTTTTCCATTATTACCCTTAAACTCCCCAGCCTTGCAAAACAGCTCCCCAAATTTTGGCGCCATTTTTACTTTGACCTTCCAAATTAGTTCTTGACCTAGGCTGAGGGGACAGTAGTGAAGCAGCCCCCAAAAGGAAAACACAATGTTATTATATTGAGTTTCCAGGCAGTCACCTTTGGCTTAAATGGCTTTTTGATGCATCTTTTGAAGAGTATATAAGTGATAACTTCCCTGATCAGAGAAAGAGGAAGAACTGACTGGATACCTCTTGCCTCTCAACATCCATATTCCAGACAACGATCCTGCCATCTGCCCCACAAGAGATGAGCTGCCGAGTGTGATGGGAATAAGAGAGGGACTGAACTTTATCACTACAGGGCACATAGAGTAAAATAAAAACAATATTAGGAATCATTTATGAATAGGAACAGTAAATGGCACAGGATTTTTTTGTGGTTTAATAGAATTCCGAGATTCACCAATTAGAACTGGGTACAAAGTCGCCGTTTGAGAGAGATTCCAATTGTGTAATTTAGACTTTAAAAACCAAACTGGTCAAACAATAAGGAACTGCTCCACTCCAGACATTTGTACATAGAGCCTGCTATATTTCAATTTATACTTTAGTATTATTATATTTTAATAATCTTATATAACTGAACCAATCAACTGTTATACATCCATTTTAAAAATTAGCCATAATCTAAAGATAGTATGACCTCAAGTGGGGTCTGCCTCTAAATTCTATTTCACTAACAAAAGATAATGGAATTATTTCAGTGGAATGCTTGGCTTAACTTTCAAAAATAAATGTATGTGTCATATTTGCATATCAGCTTTCCTATGAATCCCTGAAGATATTATTATATTTTCATGATTAATATCTTTTTTCAGGTAACAGGCCCTATTGAGAGACTTCATTCAGTGTTTTTGGACGCCAACAATATTTAAATGTCCAAAATGTCATGAAATCTCTCACAGAAAGCTGATACTTTGCGGCATCCTAGGCACTGTAGTGGTTCAGAGTTTGAAACAAGCCCAAGTCCCATTCAGTTTATTTTGGCTGGTTTGTGTTAATATGAAACAAGATTATTTCATTTTTACTTGCTAGAAACGTATTGGGGCATGCTGTTTCAAGGGGTATTCTTGAATCTCATTCATTCTGAAAAATTTCAGTTTAATTGCAGCTCTGAATGAAATACTTCTCCTTAAGTGTATGCGACCAAAAGCACATTTTGGGACTGGGGTAATAAAAGCAAAACTATCGAAAGAAGCACCTGGTGCTAATTTTGTACCTGTGTCCTTGAAGTTCGATGGCTGTTCCTTTTCTTCCTCCAATGTCCCACATAATGATGGAATGATCAGAACTGCCTGAAAATAAAACACGCTGCACAGAGTCCCAACACAGGGCACTGATTCCACCTGAAAAGATTGGGGCGGGGAGGGGGGGGAGGAAGAAATGAAACATGAAATTTTGTATTAGCTACATATAACACCACTATTATTGAGTACTGTAACTAAAGATCTGCTATTTTGTATAAGGCATTAGAATCCGGGAAGACAATACAGACAACCTCACTAGTTGGACTAAGGCAGAAAAAGCCCACAAAAGTTGACTCAGTGACTTGAGATGGTTACTCCTCCTACCTCACAGGGTTGCTATTTTTGGGGGGGTTTTGGTTTTTTTTAAAATTCCATTTATACCCCGCCCTTCTCCGGAGATTCAGGGCGGCCTACAACTTCGAGCACAACTTAATGTGCTCAGCAAACTAATGCTGTTGAGCATTAGTCCCATTAATTGACTGTCAACGAGTGGAGTGGGTTTCACTCTACCTTCTGGGCAGCTACCATTAGCATGAGGGAAAATATTCATAGCTGTGGCTGCTGGATGTTGATATCTGCCATTCCCTAGCCTGCTAAGAAATACCTGAAGAGAAGCATATTTTCTGTCAAACAGAATGGCCCAGCTACTGCTACATTCCAATGCTTCTCCCTGAAATTTCAATCTCTTGTGGAGAGGTGAAAGACAGAAAAGTAATTTCCCTCTGAGTAGCTACTACCTTTGAGACCACGCACTCCAGGTAGCATCTGTTCACCTAATAGCTAGCAGAGTGGGTGTGCTAGGACAGTGGTCTTGCCAATTTTAAGACCTGTGGACTTCAACTCCCAGAATTTGCTTTGCTGGCTGAGGAATTCTGGGAATTGAACTTCACAAGATTTAAAGTGGCCAAGGTTGGAGACCCCTCTGCTAGGAGATCTCATTAGCTAGCAGGTGCGTGGAAGGCCTCTCCCCCTCCCCCCGAAATGAGCCATTTCTGAAATGGATCCTTCTGGGATAGTAGGTGATGTTGTTTGCTGTCCTTTTTTCCTTTGATACTCTATTTCTGTCCCATAAAAAGAAGAAGACTACTGGAGAGACAAATAGCTTTTAGAAGTCTGGTTTAATCAATTCTAGAGATTATTGGAAATTTGGCTTTATGGCTGCAGATTAACCCCTTCTACATTAATTCTCAGCCATTGTCTTTCCTAGCCACTGCTGCTTCTCTCCCATAACTGATGCCTACAGGCATTCAGCTTCCCCTAACCTTCCTAAAATTAGTTTTATATTCGAAATACCTGGTTGTGAGGCAAATTCTGTAGAAAGCCCTCGAGCAGTATGACAAAAACCATCTCAAGTAATGAAACAAAAAATACTTCTGGGGCTGAAAGTGACAAGATATTTTAAGTAGCCATAATATGCAGACAGCTCAAATTAATTTTTTTCCCCACAGGAAAAAAAACCCCACCCACAGGATTATACCAACCCACCCATCCATCTGTCCACCCACCCAAGTCTGTCTGTCTGTATCTATCTATCTATCTATCTATCTATCTATCTATCTATCTATCTATCTATCTATCTACCTACCTACCTACCTACCTATCTGTCTATCTGTCTATCTATCTATCTGCTATCATCCATCCATCCTAATACTGTCTACTTCAACTTATTTTCCCCCTACCTATTATCCTACCACACTGGATGTCAAGTAGACAAGTAGTGCTAACACTGTTACACAATTATTTGTCAGTGTCTTTAAGTGGTATCATTCTTTTATGGATCACTCATAAGGGAAAAATGAGTTGGGAGGAAAAAAAGACAAACTTAAGGTTACTTATAAAATCCTTATAGGAATCTTGTCTCTCAGGGAGGAGACTGCATCCAGCAATATAGAAAACATTTACCTTTGCTTCTCCCAAGATGTTTTTTCAACTGAACTCAATCTCCTGCCAATTTGATGCCTTCACAGATGTATTGTACTACAACTTCCATCACCCCCACTGAAATGATCATTATAGGCAGTTACACTTTTTAAGCCCCCATGATCATTATGCTCTTTAACTATGAGCAAGGGACTTGGCTATACAATTATGAGTTATTATATTTTGAGCATCAATCCTGTTGTCACTTAACAGCAGAATCAGTTATAAAGGAACAAAACTCTATTTGCTGCATAGAAAACATGTTTCTTTTGACAGAGTTGTATTTTACGTTTCTAGGAATATGTGATGGAAATGAACTTTAAACAATGGATAGTTGATTATGTGAACCAGTCACTACTACAGTTGACACCTTGTGATGTTGAAAGCAAGCGTTACGAGAGGACGTCATTTGCAGAATGTCTCGGGGAATTGAATATGAATTGGCACCATTTGCAAGGGACTCTGAATGAAAAGGTTTGAATGTCCTTTAAAACCTTTTGTGGAGAATGTGAGTCAACATCAGATGCGCCTAGTAGAAGATCACCCATCCACCACAGCTTCATTGCTTTGTTCTCCGTACTGCAGAGAACTCTTCAGAATGGCACTTGGGTTACTGCTTGGAAAGGCTGCAGTTGGAGAAATCAGGCAGAGAGGTCCATACAAGTCATCTCCACCCAATTTGTGATTTGCCTACATTCACTGCTGCTCACTGGAAAGAAGCCTATCATGGTGGCATTCCTGTCCCATCTGAAAGGTCTGATGCTGTTCAGATCTGCATCAAGGATTAGAAATGAACAAGGATTCTCTAAACAAGGGCAGCTCTAAAGCCAACAGGAACAAAAGCAAATATAGATTTAGTTCTCATCTACCTTCCCTAATCCATAGACCTTAGTAAGCCTGCCTTATACCCATGTTGGTTTACGTTGCCCCGTTGTCATAGCAGCCCGCCAAGGGATAGGACCAGCAGTGAAATGCTACCGGTTCAGGCCGATTGGCTCAAACCAGTAGTAAAAAATGCTACTGGTTCACTGAACCAGTAGTAAAAATAGTTTTAAAAAAGTTCTGAAGATTAGCTGAGCAACATGCGATTGTTGGAAACTTTTTTTTTTTACTTTTTAAAGCATTTTTAACTACTGGTTCTGGAGAACAATCATTTACTTTTCAAGAATTTTTTTCTATTGGTTCTCTGGAACCGGTAGTAAAAAATGCTTTAAAATGATTTTTTAAAAAAGGATCCAGTGATCACAGTTGTGGTGTGCGATCGTCAGAACCTTTTTTTTTTAACCTTTTTAAAGCATTTTTTACTACTTACTTACTTTAAAAAAGTTTTTAAAAAGGTTCACAAGATCGCGCACCACAGTGGATTCCCCCCCCCCCCCGCTATTCTACTTACCTTCCCAAGCCTCCTTTTGGTGCACACTGAGCATGTGCAGCCAGTGAACCGGTAGCAAACAGGTTCAGATTTCACCACTGGATAGGACTAATACAATGACAGCACAATCATGTTCTCTTTACATTTCCAATTAAATACAGTAATTTAAAGTTACTATTTTGAGGTGGTCTGAAGCTTTCTTCTGTTATATCTGAATCCAGAAACTCTGCTACAATAGTAAATTAAAATCTGAGGCACTTTGTAGAAAATGAGGGAAATATTCTTTCTTCTGTGCTTATTGCCATAAACTGGAATTTTCAAAACATTTCTAATTTTTGCAAATAATTACAAATTGTCCTCTATGCAGATAAAGGAGTTGGAGCACATTTTGGAATCTGTTGTTAAAAATGAAAACAAAGCACAATCTTTGGGCAGCTGGCTAGAAGCACAAAGCAGAAGGCTGAAACATTTGAAGAGCCCAGCAAGTTCTATCCTTGCACAGGGCACGTTAAAAGTCTGCAAGGTAAATGTTCATTATACATGACCTTCTACATTTTAATCCTATTTTTCTTCCTATATATTCAGGACAACGTATGTGAATTCATCCTTGAAATTCATAAACAACACAGTCCACATTGCTGGTCCACAACCAGTAATAAATCCAATCCATTCAAATTTGACCTAATAAAAACAGATCACAATGAAAAACAAAGAAAGGAAGGAAATAAACTTGGATATCTGCTCGTACAGATGTATAGATCGTACAAATGGATCTATAGAATGGTCCCTCGGGGAGACAATTTGGTGGAGAAGAAAAAAACTAAAAAATTGTTGATCCTAGAACTGCCTTTTAAAAGGGTCAGTCCTGTTTTACTCCCTGATATAGCTGTAAATGCCCTCCTGGTTGGCATGTGCCAAGGAGAAAAATCTCTTCTGGGACTTTCCTTAGCTTCCAATAGAATTAATTGAGCTCTTCTTCTTTTTTTTGACTCAGATGGAACTGGAGGGCAAATGGATCTATAGAATCATCTTGTTCCATATGTTCTTAAGCTCCTGAGTAGAGTTTGTAGAAGAACAAGTATGCTGCTAATGCATTACTTTGTTTCTCTTACATCTGAGAATGTCATAAAATATAAAAAGAGCTCTGCTGGCTGGGGAATTCTGGGAGTTGAAGTCCACACATCTTCCAGCGGCCAAGGTTGAGAAACACTGCCCTGTAGGATCAGACCAAAGATCAGTTTTGTGTTTCGCACTGTGTCCAATCAGAAGCATATACAAAATTCCCAATTTGCCAGGACTATTGCGAGAACTGGGTGTTTCTTAGAATCTTCAAGAATAGTAACTATTGATAGCCATACCCCTAATGAATTGGTTTCATCCTCATTTAGGTTGGTGGCTGTCCACATCGTCCTATCCCAATAGCTTATATAGTATATTACATTGGTTTTCTCTGAGCAGCACTGAATAGTCACTGGCTCATTAACGAAACCACTGATACTTTCTCATAGGGAACCCTGGAGCAAAATTCCTTTGACCCTAATATAACTAGAGGATACCATGTTGAGGAAGATTGTGTTATTCTCAAAATAATACTGGCAAATCATATTTGCTGTGTCTTTCTTGACTCCTTCCTCTTACAAGGTGCAACGTTTATCTTTTGCTTTATTGCTATGGTTACCCCATTCCTCTACTATAGTCAAACTGAAAAGTAACAGTAATTTTGCTATTTATTCTCTGCAATGTTTTATTGAGCTCTGGAGCATCTTCATTTTTCTAGCTGAGAGATGGAGATTCATTCCAACTAGCCAGTAAGAAGCTTTGTAAATAAATAAGGGACAGATTGAAACTCTCTTAGTGAGCAGGTACACACACCAGGGGATAGAAGAAGGGAAACCAAGAAGTTAAATAAAACCAGGAAGAATTTTTCAAGATTTTAAAAGAAAACTTTAAAAATGAACAAGAGATATTTCCTCACCTCCAATCTTAGCCACATTTATAAATAAGCATACATTATATATCACAGTTTATATTAAAAAAGTAGTATCATGGCCTACGTAAATTACTTAATTTGGATTTTGTACTTAATTTACATAAAAGATACTGCTGTTTCCGATTGGGGGGGACAAGTATCATGCCAACATATTTCTAATATTATTCTTTACTAATAAAATTATGCCCATAGTTTCTCTAAGTTAGATTTCCTAATGCCAGATGAACTCAGAAGGTATCTAAACTTTGCAGATGCTTGGCCGTTCTTGCCTGATTATTGTTGTCTTTCCTTCTTACACATATAGTCCACCTTTCATGCAAATAGAAAAAGGCAGTATCTGTATTTTCACCTGTTGTACCTTCATCACTACTCCTGTGTTATAAGTTAGTCTAAGAAAGAGTGACCGGACCTGGTTAAGGACTAAACAACTCTTTCAGACAGCAATTATCAAAACCATAATGGTAAAGATAGTGGATTGGAATTTAAAAGACTCATCTTCAAGTCATAGAAAGCCAGTATGGTGTGGTAGATTAGGTTTTAGAAGATAGGAGCTTTATGTACATCACCTTGAGCTCTTTGATTACACAAGTTTGTTATTCTGTGCAAAAATTGGAGGAAGTACTATGTATAATCCCATAAGAGAGATCCAGTACTTGTTTAATAGACATTTTTACTAAAGATTTTTTCCAAGGATGGGGGGAATTTAAGATAGATATGTATTCAACAGCGGTGGCGGAGTAGTTAAAATGCAGTACTGCAGGCTACTTCTGCTGACTGCCAGCTGCTTTCAATTTGGCAGTTCGAATCTCACCAGGCTCAAGGTTGACTCAGCCTTCTATCCTTCTTAGTTTGATAAAATGAGGACACAGATTGTTGGGGGCAATACACTGACTCTGTAAACAGCTCAGAGAGGGCTGTAAAGCACTCATGTAAATCTAGATCAGTGTTTCTCAACCTTGGCTCTGCTGGCTGGGGAATTCTGGGAGTTGAAGTCCACACATCTTCCAGTG
>JANHFM010008925.1:533755-545142 GCA_032468115.1 Grayia smithii
ACCTACCTACCTACCTACCTATCTATCTATCTATCTATCTATCTATCTATCTATCTATCTATCTATCTATCTATCTAATTTAGGCACTGCCCATCTCACTCAGAGTGACTCTTCCTTGTAGACTATTTCATCTGTGCTTATGCTGATCACAGAAAAGTCAGAGTGATTTAACATCATACCTGTATGTCCTCTGAAAGTTGTTATGAGGCTGCTATTTTCTTGTTCTAGTTTAAGGATGGTCACTTGCCCAGAATGATCACCAATAAAAACATTCCGGGTCTCCACATCAAATCTGGAATGGAGGGGTTCAGGAAACTGACAACACTACAGGAGTCTTTCCCCACTTTTCAGTGCTTGCATGGACTGAACCTTTTCCCCCCACAGCCATTCCCAAACAAACTACTGTTTACTCTCAGGGCTGCTAACAAGAGGCAGCACCTTAACTGGAAAACACCTAATACTCCCCCTCTCAATATAGTAGAAGATACTGTAACAACACAAAAACATTGCTTTTATCATTGAAACTAAATGTTTTGTCCTGTATCTTTACAAGCTATTTTGTATAAGGCCTCCTCAAGGAGACCAGCTCACAGAAGGAGAACTGTGCTCTGGATTTACATTTTTTCCGATTTTAGGGTATTCATGTTCTGTAGAACAAACAAGTTCCTACTCTAACTATAATACAGGTAGCTCTTGACTTACAGTCATTCAGTGACTGTTCAAAATTAAAACGGAACTGAAAAAATGACTGAAGTCCATTTTTCACATTTACAACTATTGCAGCATCAGTATGGTCAAAATTGGGACACTGGACAACTGGTCATGTTTATGACGGTTGCAGTGCTTCAGGGTCATGTGATCACCTTTTGCACCCTTCTGACAAGCAGTTGATGGGGAAGCCAGCTTCACTTAACAAACGCATTACTAACTTAACAGCTGCAGTGATTCACTTAACAACTGCGACAAGAAAAGTCGTAAAATGAGGCAAAGCTCACTTAACAACTGTCTTACTTAGCAATGGAAATTTTGGCCTCAGTTGTGATTGTAATTTGAGGACTTTCATTGCTAGCAAACCCAGGTTTTGTTAAGCAAATCAGATCCAAATCCATTTCCTTGTGAAACCCAAGAGCAACAATGATTCATCTCACTCTCCTCAGCAAACAGTTCTTTTGATATGGATGGTGCTCCCTCTGCAGTTTGTCAGTTTGGTAGAACTCATCTGCTACAGATATGTAAGCCACCTTGTTTTCATATGTATTGGTGTATACAGTAGTGACCAAAATTGTGGAAACCTTTTGGGAAAAGTGTATTTTCTAAAACTAGCTAATAAACCACCTTTTTTGGGAGTAGTACCATAAAATTATATATAAATGGAAATATAATTGAATCAAGAATGTAATTCAATAAGATTTATGAAGGATTTGCTATTAGAATAGCAGTTACAGTATAAAGAAGAAAAGTGAAACACGTAGAAAAAACAAGACATACAAAAATTATTACCATAGAAAAAATGAGATATACTAAAGTTATCAAGTCAGTTAATACTTAGTTGGGGTAACCTTCAGCATGAATTATAGCCTTACAATGTCTTCCCATGGAGTGAACCAACTCTTTTAATTCTGCAGCTGTTATAATGTAAAACCAAGATTGAATGATTGCTTCTGTTAACTGAGTTTTATTGCTGGGTCACTTCTGACTAACAAGTTTCTTTAGTCGGCTCCATAGATTTTCTATTGAGTTAAGGTCTGGGCTATTCCCAGGACATTCCAGCAGTGGAATATGATTATCTAGAAACTCTAAAAAAAAAAAAAAAAAGAAAAAGTGGTGTTATTAGCCATCAAACCTCAAAAAAACACCTTTCCCAAAAGATTTCCACAATTTTGGCCACTACTGTAGACAAAATCCAACCACACCTTCCAAAGCATGACCCAAATACACTAGTACATCAAGCTCGAAATATTTAGGTATCGTTTCATTGATTCAAACCCACCCATATCTGTTCTGCAAACAGATGACACATTTTCAATCAGCAACTGTTGCATTTTTAGTTCCTAAAATATTCAGTATTTCTAAATACCGCAGAGGAACCAATACAAGATATTTATGGGCTGTTAGGTCAGCATAAATAAGCAACTACAGTGTATCAGAAGGATAAAACCAGTTTATAATTTCAATGCATAAAAGCATATTTACATATTTAATGCTTGTTTTGTTATGAAATGGCAGGTATGAAAACGCCTTAAAATTGTACATAATGCTGCTATTCCTGGAAAGGATACTGTAACCCGCAAGCGCCTGCACTAATCCGGTAACTGCCAAGCCGCTGGCCACTTTCAGAGCAATGCCAAGTAAAGTATTTATCCTGCCCAATGCTCAGGAGCCACTCCATTTCCAAAACAAAAAGGACCGTCATCACTCTGCTCTGATGAGCTGGAAGAATAAGAATAAGATGGTTAATATATCATACGTGAGAGATTTGCTATCCAAGATACATATTACTTCTAAATCACATTTGTGTTAGTGAAAGTTTATTGTGATCCTGAAGTAGCCTTCTTCCATTTCTGCTATTGTCACATATTCCTTCAAGTTGTCCAAATGACCTCAAAGGAATGCAAATATTATGGAGCTCCAGCATCAAGGTGTGTTATAGGCCTAGAACTGCAGGAAAGAAGTGATGCGAATGAAGGAATGGTGTTGAAAAACAACACAATGGGCCCTGAAAACCAGCCACCACTGAATGGAGCTGCTTTGACAACAGCAAACTGAGATTTAATTTAAAGAGCAGTGAGGGACAACAGGAGCTAATTTTTCTCTCAGATATCAATATTAACTATCATTCTGTGTATTACCTTTTTTCAAAATGTATTGAGATGTAACTTCCAAATTCCTTACCAGCATAGCAAAGAATGACCTAAAATTCTGGGAATTTCAAACACATAACACAGTTGGTTAACACTGATCTACACTACTGATAGAATAGATGCATCTGCTGTCATACCTACGTTTTTAATTTATTTTTTTCTTCTGTTCAGTTGTGTCTAATTCTTGGGAACTGTCTGAACAAGCCCCTGCAGTTTTCTTGGCAAGGTTTTTCTAAAGTGGTTTGCCATTGCCTCCTTCCTAGTGCTGAGAGAAACTGACTAGCTAAAGGTCATACAACTGGCTTTGTCCCCCAGTTTCTAGCCTGATGCCTTAATCCAGGGGTGTCAAACTCACAGTGTCACGTTGTCGTCACATGATGTATTGCAACTTTCCCCCTTTCACTAAACCAGGCATGGATGTGGCCAGTGCATGACGCATCTGGCCCGCAGGCCGCGAGTTTGATACCCCTGCCTTAATCACTACAGCAAATTGGCTCTCATGTCTTTAATTAAGAACTCTAAATTATATAAGTTTCTTGATGTAAGTGCTCAGTTGCCTGAACCGCAAGATGGGTGGTAAATAAATTAAATAGATCAGATAGATAGGAGGTAGATAAAAATAAGTAACTTTCAATGTGGAAGTGTGTCATTTTATTCTGGCTCAACCACATGGAGGTAAATTTTCATTTACACTTTCCAAACTGAGAAGCAAATTTACAGTTTTAATTTAAAGTTATTTATTTATTTATTTATTTATTTATTTATTTGTTTGTTTGTTTGTTTGTTTCCTTATAAAATTTATAGGCTACCCATCTTATCTCAAGGTAACTCTGAGCAGTTTTCATTTTGGTATCTGATTATTACAAGCAGCATCCAGTTAATGAATCCAAACAATGAATTATCCTTGTGTCTCATCCCCTCGGCATAGCAAGCAAATGTTGGGTTTTATATGAATTGCTCCATTTAAAAAGGCCATCTATTTGCATTTCTTAATCTCATGTCTAATTAAAGTGATAAAATCACTACAAGATAAATAGAATTTATTTATTAGATATAGAAAGCAGACCAGAGCCCAGCTTCAATCTTCCCAACTGGATGCTTCCTATGTATGGATTACACTTCCCATCATCAACCAGGCACAATTCAGCCATATTGAAGATTATGGGATCTGTAATCCAACACAAAAGAACAGCAGAACCAGTCTAAAGAAATCTGCCCTATCAAGAGAACCAAGGAAAGCTATTTTAAAAGGGGGAAATTATTATCCTGTACGGGTAGGTATTCTTTGACAGAAAAAAAATACTTTCAGCAGGTTCTACTATTATACAGTATTACTGACAGCTCTTTGATCAGACTGCAGTATTTGTTCCAGCAGAAGCCTTCATGGTGAACTGGATTTGAGCATACTGGATTTGAGCAATAAAATCCTAATAAAACAAAGTCCACAAACCATGTTGTCTAAGGAGTTGTAGTCCAAATCTAGAGGGCTGCACAAAATCCCTTGCTTTCTTTTCATATGACTGAATGAATGCTTTTGAAGGCCCAGATATAAAGAAAGTATTCATTAAGAGAAAATAATCACCACTTACAGATTTAGCAAACTACTTTTCTAATTATTCACTCTTTGGATTCTTAAACCATACATTTTCTTCGCATTGATAAACTTCTCAGAATATCTCTGCTCTCTCTCTCTTTCTCTCTTTGTTCCTTTATTTCCAGACATAAAGACTTAAAAAAACATCTTTAGACCAGGAAACGTAGAAGGTGTTGCATTCTGGAATCAGTGTAAGTAATATAAGTGACAACACTTGGAACCAAGCAGTGTACATTAAATTGACTTCTTCTAATAGCAATTTATTCATGTTATTGACTGAGACTAAAGGCTGAAATGAATATGAGATGTGAAAAAACACCCAATCATCCAAAGGTGTTGAGCTGCAAAGAAAACAAAATGAAGACACGCCCCCCCCTTCATTTGACGACAAGTTGTTTTAAAGTCATAAAGAGGTTTTGCTTGCCATTCCAAACAAATGCAAGAAGTTGAAGATCTGGTAGTGCTGCGATGAATTTAACATAAATTCTTGAAAAAAAAAAAATTTGGAAAAGTGATATTGTTTCAAACATTTTTCACAATAGTAATAAAAGTATGCTATAATTCATAGCCTTGGAACTTAATAATGGAGATGAATGGAATGCAATGATGTTTGCAGGTAGCAACTTTAATTAAAAAATTAAAAACAACCCTAAAATATGCATTATGCCAGAAAACAGCCAGAACTATTTTAAAAACCAATCTACAATATTGATTACTTTTGTAGGCTGTAAAATAAGGACAAATAAATCTGGAGGGTTTTTTTTTTCTCTTAAAATACCAACTGCATCTCTTACCCTGGTAACTTTTAACTGCTGTCATCTTGTTGTAATCTTCTGATAAAATAAATTCCTGGAAAATAACAGAGTAGCCACTTTAGAATGTATTAAATATCTAATTTGCAATGTAACATTTCTTGTTAAAATCCAAGAATTTATCATTTTGTGCCAATCGTTTTGGATCTTATTCCCTTTAAATTCCGGTGAAAGAAACATGTTCTTCACTTCTGATTCATTGGCTTGTCTGAAAACTCTCAGGTCAGAATGAGACAAATATGACCTTTTCAACCATCACCTACCCACCCCATAAAATCAGGTATCTGTGAAAAATGTAAACATGGCTTGAAAATCCTGGTTTTCCAGCATAACATCTACATAGCAAAGTTGTTCCTTTCAGAAAACAAATAAAATCTAGAGATATTTTTAAGGTGTGTGTGGCAAACATAAGATTCAGCCTAGGATTCTCAAAATGTGTTTGAACTACAATTCCCAAAATGCTGATAGCAAATCTAGGATTTCCAATATGCCCAGAGAGCACCGGATTGGGGATGATTGACTCATAGAGGGGCTTCACATTTATTTATTTACTTATATCCCACCTTTAATACTGAGCCCCAATTTTGGCAGGACTAGCTCATAGTCTCCTGGTGCCTAGCTTTAACCACTAGATCAAATTGGCATGAAGATGGAATGTGATTTTCTAGTTTTGCCTCAGTATGTTATGGAAACCCACCTGCTTGTGATATATTTGATAAGCTATGACTATCAAATATATGACTTAAAGAAACTGAAGCTTGTTGCAACTTCAAGGAAATGATGCAGCTCTTTCTGCCTCTTCTCTTATTACACAAGAGTACTGGCAGATGGTAGCGATCTCTTTATACCCAATTATCTCTACCAGTAGTGGATAATCAGCAGTTAATAATCTACTATCTTATCCACTCAGACTGGAGAAGGCTTTCCTGTGACATACTGAGAGAAGCATTTCATAGGCACAATTGATAATTATTCATTTAAATCAGATTCTCCATAGTTACTTAGTTATAGGACTTTTGCTTAAAAAAAAGCAGATGGAAAGTTGTATGATGAAAAGTTGAAACTAGTCAAGGCAAAGCTTAGAGAAAATAAAAACAAGAGCTAATAGGCAATGACAGGATAGTGATTAAGCTGCTACCATTGCTAGAAATCATTTCAATTTTTTAGAAGTACAGTGGCACCTCCGTATTCGACTGCTTCAAAACTTGTCGACTTAGGTACTTGATGCGTTTTGATGCAAAAATGCTGTCCTGTTACTTGTAGCTTCTTTGGTCTTTGGCAGCTGCAAAAGGAAGAGGGGGGTGGCTGCAGAGGGCAACAGGAAAACAGCCTTAGTGGGAAGGTCACTGACATAGGAAAAAGAGCAGACAGAAAGTTTTTCCCAGCCAAAACAAAGGATAATGTTGTTTGTTTGGCACTCATTGTTTTTAGTATCTGTCGTGCCTCCGGGACCACTTAATGTCAAGTACCGAGGTACCACTGTATACAGAGAAAGGGTGATGTTTACAGTTATGTAGAGTTCATTCATCATTACAGGGTAACAAGAAAGAAATCAAATGTAAAGGAAGATAGCATGGAGCAATAGAAGAAATTTAGCAAAATTAAAAACCCGTGACTTTTGCTTAAAAGAATGTTAATAAGGCAATATAATGCCAAGCTCAGAGAGCACCAAGGACACGACAGTTCAACTCTAAGCTACAAATATACTCTTCTATTAGGACAGTTATTATTGCTGCATTTTGACTGTGCTAATGAACTCCAGCATCATCAAAACCGTTATACTGGAGTGGGAAAAAATGCAAGTCAAGAGCACAGATGGCCAATTTTGTTATTTGGATATATTATTAGCTCGTGCATTGCTTTTTAGTGTATATATTCTTATTGTATTTTAATAACATGTACTGTATATATGGATTGTATGTATTTTATTGTATGTATTTATTGTATGTATGCAGGTGTATTCCTGCCCCACCTAGCAGTTCGAAAGCATGCAAATGTGAGTAGACAAAATAGTACCACTTTAGTGGGAAGGTAACAGCATTTTGTGTGCCTTTGGCACATAGCCATGCTGGCCAGATGACTACAGAAAATGTCTTTGGACAATATATGTATATGTGTATATATATACATACATACATACACATACACACGCATGCACATATATGTAAAACACTATAAACCCATTAATACAAAATAATCCAAACCTCTTCTGCTCAGATGACAATGCCACAACCTGCAACAATCATTGTCCACCTCTCCTTGCAACAGAAATGCACTCTATGCTCTGCCTTCATTCTCTACTGCTAGGCTTCTGACATGCCAGTTCCAATGTACATTTTGGGGAGTAAGTGCAGTTGTTCCAACTTGGAGAAGTAGAATACAGGTAGTCCTCGAATTACGACCACAACTGAGCCCAAAATTTCTGTTGCTAAGTGAGACAGTTAAGTGAAGTTTGCCCATTTTACCATCCCTCTTGCCACACTAGTTAAGTGAATCACTATAGTTGTTAAGTTAGTAACACTTAACAACTACAGATTCTTAAAAAAACCTGGCTTCTCCATTGACTTTGCTTGTCAGAAGGTTACAAGGGATGATCGCATGACCCCGGGACACTGCAACCGTCATAAAAATGAGTCAGTTGTCAAGCATCTGAACTTTGTTTTCATGGGGATGCTGCAATGGTCATAAATGTGAAAAATGGTCATAAGTCACTTTTTTCAGTACCATTGTAATTTTAAACAGTCACTAAATTAACTGTTGTAAGTCGAGGACTACCTGTTATTAATAAGAGTATTGTTTCAAAATGTTTACATGTGTGGTACTTCTCTTCAAGGAAGAAAAGAAAAAAAATAATCTAGCAGACAAGTCCCTTGCTTTAAAGGACAGGGGAAGAGACAAAGTGATCAGGATTCTCCAGAGTTCAAACCTTTACACAGAAATACAAAGCAGCCAGATTAAACCTTAAGATGACAAATTGATTTTATTCTTTTAAGAAATGCTGGTACAAGCATCTGTTAAGACAAACTGACAAATGTGATACAGGAATCAATTGTTTAAAAAGTTCTGAAGTTGCATAAAAGGTTCCCTGAAAAATAAGTTGGAGCAAGCTCAGGGAGGAGAAAAAGGGACTCTGAAAATGTCCCTGTTTTGTGCCAAACCTTCTAAAAATATTAGCATATTTGAGTTGCCTCTCCTGAGGGGACAGGAAACGGACTCTCGCAGCACATTTGCAAGTGGAAAGCCTTCCACAGATTTGCTTAATAAAATGGGGAATAGGGAACAAAAAGAAAATTGCACAATGTTCCTGTCACAGAATTTAAGTTTACACAGCCTGGAAAAAAACAGCACAGGCATGAAATGAACTCAGCTGTTGCTTAAGGATCCAGTCAACATTCTTTTGTAGTCTTATGTGCTGCCATTTCTCCACATGTGCAAATAAACTACTAGTATCCTACCGATTTGATCTTTCTGTTTTGGAGAAATTATTATATACATATAGTACATACTTACACACACATAAAATTTTCATCAGAGTTTTGACATCAAGGCCTCCTTAAAAATAGAACTACCTCTTTTTCTCCTAGCTTTTTTAATCTTCTGCTGTTATACTTTAAAAGGTAAATGGTTATTTTAGAATTGTTTCTTCTAATTATTATTCAACCTTTTCTATTTTGAATTGTTGTATTGACATCCTGTAATATTGTTTTCTTCTAAGTCAATCTGCCAATTACTTTACCAAAAGTATTTGGTCACTGAAGCACTGTTTATAGGTAGGCCTCAACTTTAGCAACCATTCTAACTTACAATGGCACTCAAAAAAAATGACTTTATTTGCACTTATAACAATCACAGTGTCCCTGGGTCATAGGATCAAAATTTGGGCTCTTTGCAACCAGCATACATTTACAATAGTTGTCATGTCCTGGGGTCATGTGATCACCATTTGTGACTTTCCCAGGCAGCTTCTAACAAGCAAAGTCAATTGGGGAATCCAGATTTACTTCAGAACTACATGATTCATTTAATGACTGTAGTGACATGCTTAACAAACATGGGGAAAAAAAGGTTGTAAAATTGGGTGTGATTCACTTAACAACCACTTTGCTTAGCAATGGAAATTCTGGTCCCAATTGTGGTCACAAATCAAAGATTATCTATATACTCTTCATATACCATTTTGTCAAAATCTAAGGAACTGGTTTGCGGCTGTTGATAAAAATAGGATTGACAACTTGATTGCCAATGTCCGATGACGGATATGGCACAAGAAGAAGAAGAATGCCATTTTGGCTATGGTGTTAATAATAACTTTGTTTACTTTGTAATTGCTTAGTCATCAATTGTGTAACACTTGGTGATTCTAATTGCCTGGGTCCAAGTTGTACATAAAAGCCTCAAAGCAACTGACTCAACTGCAACTCCCAACAAGCATGGCCAAAGTGAGGGATCTGAGGAGTTATACTTGGGTTCTAGTTACCCCAACCTAATTCACTAGCCAACTATTCCACTCTGAGAAAGGAGGAAATAACAGGAAGTGAGAACATGGAATCCTTCCAACTCAGCTGAAGAACTATTTTCTTATACTATTTATACTGTTAGGAAAAAGCATTAAGAACTTGTAACTTTAAGAAAAGCTAATAATCTGATAGTTGATTTTGCCTGGTTTTTTTCCCCTCGCCCTAAGTCCTAGGTTTTGCAACCTGATAGATTTTCTTTAAAAAAACATACTTACAACATAGCAATCAGTCGGAAATTCTTCACATAACTGTGTAAATCTAATTGGATGTAAAGAGGTTTACTTCTGACATACATAGTATTGCACCTTTAATACAATTTTTCCACTAGTTTACCATTAGTTGAGGGAAGAATGTTTCAGAAACATGAATTGAAAGGATCAAGCATACAGATGTTCAACTGCCAACCGAGTGTAATGTATGAAAATTAATCTTTTTACAGGATGTTGCTTTTACAGTTTTTTCGCCTATTTAATGGCCCTGTTAACAGCACTATTACCCATACATTTTTAATTATGTGTGGTTCTGTCTGATTGCTCTAAAGTTTCTGTGTATAAAAAGGAGAAGCAGAAACCCTATTAATAATTTCACTAATGACTGAATTCCTTCCACAATGACAGATATATCTCATCAAGACCTTACATTTAAATCACCAATATAGCATTACACAAGCATGCAGTAATATTCCAGAGTTTGAGAACATGATCATAATTGCCAAAGATGCAGAATACACAGTAGGGTGAAATCCAAGCACCCTTGTTTATCCTCTCTCAAGAAAAATGAATTCAGATAATAATCTACATAGCAATCTGTACAACATATGTCCACCTCAGCTCTATACTACCTACATTTAAGAGACGGAAATCTGTGGCCTTCTAGATGCACTACAATTCCCAGTTTCCCTTACCATTACCTGGCTAGGACAGCTGGGAATTCAAATCCAGCCATTCTCAAAACCTGAAGATCTTTTACAAGCTTATTTGTGTATAACAAAAGGGTAAACCAGAAACCTTTGCATGCAACCCATGTGGTCTAGTCTGGGGCTATAACCCCTATCCAAAACCATAATTCAATTGAGTTTTGCAACTCCAGGAATTCAAATCTTAACCAGAAGTCTTAATTATAAGTACTTACTGAGACTGTACCATTGTCAAGACCAACAGATAATCTTCTTGTTTCGGGGTTAACAAACATGCAGGAACATGGAGCTGGAAAATAAAAGCAATGTTGTGACACTGAACTCCCTTATTTCATTGCTTATGAACAGATAAGGTTCCTCTTGCCCATTTTATTCCAGTTCAAAATGGGTGGAAGGGAAGAAGCAGGCAAGCGATCTAGTATGAACTACATATTGCTTTTAAGTAGATTTAAAACATTCACCAACAAAGATTTCGTATGCAGGGTTTTTATTCCATCTCTGAGATTCATACCAAAAAACTAAACATCTGGCACAGGAATAAGCTGCGTGAGATGAGCAATATTTAGGTTTTGTGGACTGGCTGAGGAGTGCTTTGCTCATAAAATACGTTAATCTAGTTCAGTGTTTCTCAACCTTGGTTACTTGAAGACGTGTGGACGTCAATTACCAGAATTACCCAGCCGGCTC
>JANHFM010008925.1:548055-558623 GCA_032468115.1 Grayia smithii
AGGCATATACACGGAATGAAGGCTATTGCTAAGCATATTGATTTGTGCTTAAGAAATTGTAAGCCGCCCTGAGTCTCTGGAGAAGAATAAAATAATAAAATAAATAAAAATAAAATAAAATAAAATAATGGAAAGCGTCTCAGAAAGAAAATGGAAAAGCTCTAACTTTGAGAAGTTAACTATCAAGGCTTCTGAAGGAATGAAATGAGAATTGACTCCCTGTGCCTTCTACAGGTAGTCCTCAATTTATGGCCACAACTGAGCCTAAAATGTATGTTGCCAAGTGAGAAATTTGTTAACTTACTTTTGCCCCATTTTACAACTTTTCTTGCCATGTTTATTAACTGAACCACTGCAGTTGTTAAATTAATAACATGGATGTTGAGTGAATCTACTTTCCCTATTGACTTTCCTTGTCAAAAGGTTGTTAAAAGGTGATCACATGACCCCAGGGCACGGCAACCATCATAAATGTGAATCAGTTGTCAAGCATTCAAACATAAATCCCATGACTATGCTGCAATGGTCGTAAGTGTGAAAAAATAATGCCACTTCTTTCGATGGGGTCGTAACTTCGAATGGACACTAAGCTAACTGTTTATAAGTCAAGGACTACCTGTACTAAAGCAGAACCTGCAGCAATGACTTAGACCTAGCACTCAGTTGAAGCATCATGCCTTTCCCCCTTATTTTATTTTTTGAACTAATGACGTTTTTCCTGATCATTCTTGTTATCATTCAATTATTTTCAGTCAGCCAATAAAAACAAACACACCCTAATTTTAATGTTGCATAAATATGGAAGGCTTTTTTTTAATCCCTATGAGCGATAAGAGTTGAAAGAAAATATTTTATTAGAATACGAAGACCAGAGGTAGCATTAAAAAAAAGTCACTTGGCAAGCAAGGGGAATACTTTTGCCCATAATACTACTGATATGTTCTTTGTGTCATTATTACGCATTTTCAAACTAAAGCTTGTGCATTGTCAATGCTTCAAAATGATGTAATATAACCTATTTTACAAAGGTTTCATTTGCCCACTCCACATATACATACAGACCTGATGCTTCCATCACAAAAACTCATTTACAATGTTTTGCAGATACAAATGACTAGATTTCAGAAAGCAGATATGGCTTACTTGGCTTTGGCATGGCATCCCTAATTGTATTATAATTGAAATATAATTGTAATGTTCATCCCTGCAGCATTCATGATTATATTTTTCCACTACTGACTTGTGGCATCTTTTAGGGCCACACAAAAGTAATTATGAGGACAGGCACTTCAGAGATGGCTGTATGGTGCAATGAACCACAATAAACCACTAGTAGTAAAATGGCCTAAACAAATCATTACAGGAAGAAATGTTATTAAATTTTGGATCCTAGCAACCTACGGGCTATTATGTGAATAGTCGCAATAGTTCTTGGCATAATTATTAAATCAATTTTCTTGACAAAAGGACAGAGGCATAGATCTAATATTTCATTGAAATTTAGCAAACACTAATAATAAAAAACCATTAATGTGTAACAAAATTCTTCCAAAGCCATTTTACATGAAGGATTCTGGACTACAAATATCAGGTCATCTCTAGAATAATCGGTATTAGTAGCCACAAAGTCACTTCCAGTGACATGGGCAGCCATATAACTTTGATAGCTGGAGGGAAGAGATGCAACATTAAAAAAAGAAGAAAGAATGGTGATCAACTATTGTTTGTCTACCACTCTCCAAGATCTTTGCAGGCCTTCTATTCTTATCTTCCTTTGTTTTCCTGCTCCTTTACCTTTTTTCTTTTGTATATCTACCAACTACAAGCCATTGGGAAAAGATATATCCTAAGAATAATATTTAGTGTTCAATATCAGCTTCTTTGCCTACGTTTGAATAAAACAAACAAGCCGCTACTGGCTTCAGGGGGAGAAAAACAAAATAGGGGATTACAAACCAGAAAAACCAGTTTGGGGAAAATGCATATTATGCTCAGGGAGAAACTTTACCTAATGCTTGAGTACACACATCTCCAAAAACACATCCCTGTAAAATTGTTCTGAAGGAATGAGCTAGGGTCAAAAAATGATGCAGAAAGACAACAGCTTGTGCATATTTCTTACCTACATACTGACTTTTGAATGTTAACCAGCATATTTTGCAATAATTCCCATCTTTAATTTGTTGATGTCAAGACCGACTCGCACTTTCACCTATATTCTGCTTCACTCAGTGCTTGATAAAGAAAAGGGAGGGGGTGGAATGGAATGCAAGGATGGGGGGGAATGGCATCCAAGCATCTTTGGTTCCGTGAGACATTGCTCCCACCCCAAGGACACCCCGAGTAGATGTCACAGCATGGTCAGCTGGTTCCCGTAACAAAATGAACAAAAGAGATTGGTGGATGTAATGGACTGTGGGTGGCCTGTGGGGTAAGGGGGAATGAACTACTGTATGTGTGCTTTTGTGCGAGAAGCCCAGAGCTGCTTTCACTTCTTTTGTGCCAATGTGGTTTATTCAGGAAAGTTTTATACTCTTGGTAAAATAATGTACCAGGAGTTTTGTGGATTCACCAACTGGACAGTTGACATTTAGGTTTATTGCAGTTTTCTCTAAATTGATGCCCCCTAGATGTGTGGGAAAGTAACTCCCAGATTCCCAGCCTGCTGAAAGCAATAGGTCAGCAGCCCCCAATCTTTGTGGCTTGGTTGGGTGATGTGAAGGGGGAACCAGGCCGCATGAGTGGCAAGCTGCTACATGAGTTGAGCTGTGTGCATAGCCTGATTCCAAATAGGCCGTGGTGCGGGAGTGGGCCTTGGCCCAGGGGTTGGGGAGGCCTGCAATAGGTTGTCTCTTGCATTATCGCAATATGCCAGAGTCTGTTAATTTTACTTATGTACTTATTACAGTTACTTATATATTACTTTCAGGATTACATATCCGTTAAACAACATCATTAATAATATTTCAATAAACAGTATTTTTAAAAATAAAACACCTTCTGGAATCCTTCAGCTCGGAAAACAAGTTGACATATGGAACAAAAGATGGTCTAAGATTGTAGATTATGTTAGCCTTATATACCTTTCAGATACTGTATATGTGGACCACAAAACCCAGAATTCTTAGCCAACTTCACTAGGAATTCTAGGAACAAAACATAACAGAGAAGTCTCTTTGGAGAAGGCCTTATAATTCATATTAAGGAAAGAGACAATTACTTATAGATACATGATAACACCCCAGATGAAAATTATAAACCAAAAATTTAATAAATTAAAAAAAATAACCTTTGTAGCATCATCCCTCAGATGTGACTTAATTAAATGTAACTGAGTACAACACATATAGGATATTTGATATTAGTTCTCTCCTTTTCAAGTTGGCACATCTTTTCCTTTCCAATCTCATGGCCCAGTTTTCCTATTTCAATACTTGCTACAACTTTTCACTATCAGATTAAGCCTTCACTTCAGGAAAATGGTAAATTTGTATTTGATCTTTTGGTCTCATGTTTGCATTTCCTCTTGAAAATATCCTGTTGTTGCTTAATCTAGTGGACGGGTATGTCTTTTTAACCCCATGATTTTTGCATTCTTTCAAAAATTATGTTGAAAGCACTGTAATAAAATACAAAATTAAAAATGTGTAATTAGTACTTAAACTTAATCAACGAATTAACAATTCAATTTTGTTAAGTTTGTGGTTCACAATATAAGCCATAGTGCAAACACCAAAAAAATTGTTAAACTGATAACTGTGAAACTGTATCAACAATCTAAATAAAGAAAGGTAGTCTGGGAAAAAAAAACTTTCTGGGGTTTTTCACCCAAAAAGAATGGCCAGATTGTTAATTGATGAGCTAACAAGCTATTGTGACTTTTTTTCTAGAAACAATTACTGGTCTATCAAATTATTTCTTAAATGTTTTATATTTTATTGCTCAGCATATTTATTTATTTGCCAAGGACTATGTCGATTGACACATGCCCTCTTCTACAAGTAAGCCATTGTGGGTGGGCCTCTTCCCTTTTCACATATCTGTTGGATGGGAAGAGTACATGAATTCTGACAAGCTGGAAAAAACAGGAACTGAGTAAATGAGAATATTGCCCCTTCCTGAAAGGAAGCAAGAAACTCCCACAAAGAAAGCAAGTATTGTATACAAAATCTAATTGCCTGATAAATGCCCCTCTTTTCAATGGAAAGATGTTGCCATTGTCAGAAAAGGCTTTGGTTATTATTCCTTTATGTTTTGAAAAGACACATTTTTCTTTTCTACATTTGCTTTGACTAAAGACATCTCAAGTGATAAAGATGAAGCAGTACAACTTTTTTTAAAGTCTAAGTAAGTTGGTAGGCACTAACACACTTCACACTGATTTCCCTAATGTTTCCAGATCTATATAATAACTATTCAGAGAAGCTAAGAAAGGCAGAACACCAATTCTTTAATGAAGCAACCACAATGAAGCTCACACAGGGCACAATACAACATTCTTTCTCTGACACTCCCATGGCCTGATTCCCAGAACTAGTAGACTAAAA
Source organism: Grayia smithii (assembly GCA_032468115.1). Taxonomy (NCBI): domain Eukaryota; kingdom Metazoa; phylum Chordata; class Lepidosauria; order Squamata; family Grayiidae; genus Grayia; species Grayia smithii. Next base: position 552,603 of record JANHFM010008925.1, read on the forward strand.
AGGATGTGAAGTTTGAAAGTAGATGGTTAATACTCTATAGAGGGCAGGTCTTTGGAATATTGGACTTGATGTATTTCCCCAAGAACTATATGATATAAAAGAATTGGAGACTTCTAGGGAGGTCTGAAAGATGGATTTATGGATGAAAAATTTCTGATGTATTGACACTGCCCAAAATCAAGAGGGGACTGTTAAGTACTTCAAAAGTCTAGCAAATCTGGATATTGGAGAATTTGAGAGAAATGTCCTGTCCTTAGATTTCATAGGATGAAATCATTAGTAAATCCCCCAAAAAGATGGAGAGATCCTAAGGAACAGTGATTTTTTTTTCTTTTTAATCCAGAACATATACATTTATTGTTTTCTTAGATTTATATCCAGTGTTTTTGTCAAGGAGGTCAAGGGAAACTACATAGTGCTTCCTCCTCCTATTTTCATCACCCAGTAAAATAGGTTAGACTGAGAAAGGGGTTGATCCAGTAAATTTCCATGAGGATGGACTATAATACACTTTTCTTAAAAAAAATAAATAAGTAGGCCTGTCATACAATCATGAACCACTTAACCTTCCCTCTACCACAACCAACAAACTTCTCAATTAAAACTACCATATTTCATGTAACTTAGCAATAGAAGAAATCAAAGAGATCAATATGTTTTACTTCTGTAGCCCAATCTAGAACAGCTGCAGAAGCAAATTATCTTCTGTAAGATCAGACCTAATGGATCCCTGAGAAACACAAATCAAGCGGCTTATTTTAACTTTATTTACAACAGGCAGCATTTCAACCATGCCTTTTAGAACCTCCCATCATTGACTATTTTCTAATGAGTATCCAAGCAGCAGCGGGATTTAGCAAGCCCAAACATGCATAAATCCAGACAAAGAAATAATGAACAATGAGATATAAACAAGGGACAGGTGATAGCATAGAAACACATTCAAATTTAGTAGGCTAAAAACAAGACAAAGTGCCAATAGGCATGCAGCCTGTAGGTTTGTTTCAAAAGTTCCCTACAAAAATACAATTAATTTGAACTAGAGAAATGGCAAAATGTATGGGAAAGGAACTATAAATTAACAATGGCAACTTCTTATAAAGAAAACTTATATAAAATGTTTTATAGATGGCATTTACCACCTGCTGGGTTAGCTAAAATGTTTAAAAATATGTCTAGCAAATGTTGGAAATGTAACCAAAAGACAGGGAACATATGTGGTAGACTTGGGATAAAGCAAAAAAAAATTTGGGCAAAGATACATAGGTGGCTAGAAAAGATGATAGGGAAACATGTAGGTGTTAAGCCTGAACTATTTTTATTAGGTATAATATCAGAAAAAAAAATGATAAGTACGTATTTAATATTACAAGTTTTAACAGCAGCGAGGATTATATTCACACAATACTGGGAAAATGAAGATACACTGCGAGATGAAGAGATAGTCAATAAGATATTAGATTGTGCAGAAATGGATAGCGTGACATTGAAAATCAAACAGAAAGAAGATGTAGATTATTATCAAAAATGGAATCTATTTTACCAGTGGCTGGAAAAAAGAGGTGGAGATTAAGTGTAAATCTATGATGTTAAGCAATAATTACCTAGACAACACAATGTTTATTAAGCACTAAGAAATTAAAACAAGAATACAATTTGTTTTACCACAAAAGACATCTGTCCCTTCCCTGCTAGTTGGCAGTATGAGTGGGAAGCAGTGCAGAAGAGAGATGGAGGCCATTCCATCACCTTGTGGCCCTAAACATCTATCCTGCTTACTTTACCTTTACCCATCAGTATGTCTCCAGCAGAGAAGGCTACACTGTCCCGCCACATGGGCTATGCCCTCACCTGATCCTGGATCAGCAGCAGGAGGAAGAAGAGGGTAAAGGCCAGGTGGGGGATGGCAGGGGGGTTGAAGGCAGTAATGGCAGAGTGCAAGGAAACCAAAAAAGCAGAGACCCGGGCAGGGAGGGGAGAGACAGATGGATGGCAGGAATTGAAGCTCATGCTATGGCTGTAAATATGAGCAGCTTGCTAAGCACCCAAATTTTGATCATGTGCCTGTGGGGACACTGCAGTAGTTATAACTTTGAGGACCCGGCATAACTACCATTTGTTTAGCACTGTCATACCTTCAAAAAAGCACTGCAGATATGATCAGCAAGGTACAGGTAAGTGAGGACTACCTATAAATATTATTAGATCTTTGTTTTGAAGCAAAACGTATTGCTACCTTCAATGCAGAAAGTAACCCTATAATAGTTACAGGTAAACCATGCCAAATAATTTCCTTGGTAATATTTTGCATCAGCAAAGTGTCAGCTTTTGATTTAAGCTTCAGCTAATTACTTTAGGGATTACATTCCTTAAATTGTGGATGCTACAACAATATTTTGAATATTCATACTGTACAACAGAGAATGCAGGTATGGATTTTCTCTTATTTATGCCGTCTTCTCTCAATCAGATCAATAAAGAGGCTGTAAAAGCTGAGATTAGTCTCATGAACACAATTCTTTCCTGGGGAATAATAGTCTGACAACCTGGCTAGACAGGATGATTACAAAAAAGAAATATAAGGGGTTAAATCGATTTTCATGGCTGCTCAATGCCATCTTCCAACAAAGTGTTGAACCTTTTGTCCATATCCAGAATTCAACACAAGCTAAGTATCTTAGCATTAAATTGGGCAGGTCTGTGAATATGCAACTTCTTGATATAAAAGAAACTTATTTTATATTTCTGTTTTCAGATAATCCACACCAAGGGGTGTGTGTGAGAATTGGATTTCACCACTGGACTTACAACTTTTTGAAGGCTACCCCAATTGACTTTGGTCATGGGAAGTCAGCAACACCTAACAACTGTGGGATTCAGTTAACAACAGCAACCAGGACTTCATGGATTGCCATCACTAAACATTGCAGTTGTGCTTTATGATTGCATCACTTAGTAATAAAAATTCCAGCCACAATTGCTGTTGTAAGTTGAGAACTACCTGTATAGAATAGGGAAGGAACCATTATTTTGAAATACACCGCAGAACTAAAAATAAATGATGTAAAAACATTCCTTCAGTTGCTAAAAGTCTCTTTATTGGACTAAGTGAGCAGAAAACAAAAAAACACAACCTCTTTGAGAAGGTTAAATAAAATCAGAGTAATTGAGCTAGACCAGGTGTGTCAAACTCACGTTTCACGGCGATGTCACATGACATATTGGGACTTTTTCCCCCTTCGCTAAACCAGGCGTGGGCGTGGCCAGCTTGTGACGCATCTGGCCCAGGGGATGGGAGTTTGACAGCCTTGAGCTAGACTTTTCCCTTCCTGCTCCTAATTCTTTCCTTCTTTGCAACTCTAGGATGCTTTTTTTTTTTAATCTTGTCCCTGGACAAGATTAGGCTCCACCGCTCCCCTCAGTGCTCTGGTGTGCATCCTGAGTTCAGGCTCCGTTTGTTTTAAATTTGTTTCAAGTTACACAGGATTTTCTGGAATGACCAGGACCATACTGCTTGTTTTTCTGAATGATTATCTTTGCTAGGAACAGTGTTTGAATTCTATTCTGAACAATTGGGTAGGAGCCATAGAATAACAATGCAAGTGTATATTTCTAGGAAAATTAATCTTAGAACCGCACATGATGTTTTTCTTTTGTCCCTTTTGACCTGGTCATATTTAAAGTTAGTGAAACCTATTTCCCTCCCCAATCTTGCATCATGCAACGTGACTAAATTAATCTCTGTCACTGTCTGAAACTTTCTTTTTCTGCTCACATCACTCTGATAGTTATCCTGGTCTATTGATCGGCTGATGAGAATTTTATTTGACTGGTCTCACATAACAATATATCAGGTAAATAACTGCTGACAAGGTAACACTCTCAAACTATTCAGCCATCAAATGAGTTATCTCAAAATGCCAAACTAGGTTACATATTGTACCTCAGTTTGTCCAAACGTATCTGTTACATCAGTGTTCAGGTTAGTTTTCTACTTCCACTTTGCCAAGGCTAAATTAAGTACTACAGTTTGTTTGTATTACTTGAATCATTTCTTGGGACGGAGGGTTGTGTATTGAATATTTGATGCACTTCAGAGGCTTGTGGGAAGGGTCCTAGGGTGAACATTGTTTGCACAGAATAAAGCTGAACACTGCAGCAATTCTCACGCTTCTTTAATACCAAGCAGAAAGTGCCACTATAGGTAGTCCTCACTTTTGACCACTCATTTAGCACCGTTCAAAATTATGATGGTGCTGAATAATGAGACTTATGACTGGTCCTCAAAGTTGCACCCATTTCAGCATCCCCATAGTCCTGTGATCATGATTCAGACACTTGGACATGGACCTGCATTTACAATGGTGGTTGCAGCTTTCTATGGTTACATGATCACCTTTGATGAGCAATGTCAATGAGGAAACTGGGAGGAAGTCACAAATCCCATGACTTGGTACTTAATGACAAATGGTGATTCACTTAATGACTGCAGCAAGAACTCATGAATTTGCCATTGTAAACCAGATGCGGTAAGGTGATTTTTCATTTTATGACTGCATTGCTCAGTGATGGAGTTGCCAGTTTCAACTGTGATTGGCAGGTGAAGACTATACCTGCAGAAAACCAAATTTGCAATTTTTATAGGAAAAAAGGGGAACAATCATATTAATTATGTTAACTTGTTTGAGAAAGAATTGTATTACATTAAATCTGGGAAATAATTAAATTAATTTATATCTAATTCTTGAAATAGTTCTTCCCACATTTTTACCTTATCATTTTGAAATCAGGAGCCTGGCATTCTTTCAAAAGCTAAGTGTGATCCTTGATTTAAAAACTGGGGCATATTATTGCTGGAAAGCTATTTTTGCCCTCAAAATCTTTTATGAAATTCCACTAAATCCCCCTTTTTTCATATTCAATCATTTGGAAACCATTGCTTGATTTAACCTTCTCTGGGTTTATGTTGCTTGGATTTCAGTGAGAAGCTTAATGTTGAAATATAAAGCATGCTTGAATTGTAATTTGGATTGTTTAATACTTGGCATTTTGTTCTCTCTAATGCTAAAAAAAAATTAAAAAGGTATACTGTCAGGTTGACTACTAACACTTTCTTTGACTTTCCCAAGTAGTTTAGATAGCAGAGATAATACATGTTCTTCTTTTGCAGCTTCTATGGAATGGTCTATAAATAAGGTGGCTTTGTTAATTCTCTGATTACTAGGAAAAATCTGCATTTTAAGATGAGATAAAGCCACTGGACTCCAGGACTTTTCTGTATGTACAGTTGTTCCTGATCAAAGATCTGTTTGCTCACTTCTGATCTGTCAATTTACCATTCCTCATCATTAGAAAACGGCAACAAAACTATAATTTGCTTCCTTTTGAATTTTTGCAGCTGAGCCACATGGAAGATTGCCACATTATGTCATTCGTTTCCTGAATGCTTAGGATTACAAATAATAATGAATGTTGTGTCTTTTAGGAGAAGATTAATGGCACCAGCAAGTTTTGAAGGGTTTGTTGGTCATTTGAACAAGTAAATTAGATGCTAAAAATGATGTCCACCGAAATCTATAATGTAAAAAAGAAAGAAATGACATACATTGTAAATCATGTTGGAGGCATATGGTTGTTTATGTTCATATGCGGAGAGAACTTCAAGGTATTTCTTGAATAGCAATTAACTAATATTTGTGGGAAATGGCGGTGCTGATGTTTTTTAAGTAGTTTTTAAAATAGTTGTAACATCTGTCTAGCTATGTAGTTTATCCTTGTAGTTTATTAGTTGCTGTACAACTGTGAATCCACTAACAGCATAAATGACCCTATTGTTTAACAATACCCTAACAGCATAAATGAAAAGAGGAAAACATTAGCATGTGTAAAAGGCAATGGGAAAACAATATATGGCTGGCAGGTTCTGTTCTTTCATCTATACCAGAGGTCCTCAAACTTTTTAAACAGGGGGCCAATTCACCTCAGACTGTTGGGGGGGGGGCGGACCTGCTGGGCGGGCAT
>JANHFM010008926.1:105666-116606 GCA_032468115.1 Grayia smithii
AAAACACCGGGAGCCACAAAACCTGGGTGGGTGTGGCCAACTCGACATCACTCACTCCCACCCAGTCACATGACACCCCCCAGCCATGCCTACCCAGGTTTTGTGGCTCCCGGTGTTTTTTGTGGGAAACAGGTATCTCTTTGTGTGTGTCTCTCTGTCTCTCCTCTCTCTCAGGCCAGGCGAGGACTGACTGGAAGGGGAGGGCAAGGGGTGGGGCCAGCCAGCGGTGAGTTCAGCCAATAGGGAGCCACAGCAGGGGGACAAAGGAGCCGCATGCAGCTCCGGAGCCACAGGTTGCTGACACCCGCCTTAACCACTTGACCAAACGGTTTCTCTTTAGCCAGGCTTAGCAAGGTCTTGAGTACACCCACCTCCTTGTAATTTTCTTGGCAACAGTATGGATTTTTATTTAATTTTTTTTGCCATTGCCTCTTCTCCCTGCATAATACTTTAATTTTCCAAAGCGGTCTAGAGCCCTGTTATTTCCTGATGCTGTCCCATTTCATGGTTCTGGACTTTTATTTATTTATTTATTTATTTATTAAATGCTTTATCTGCTTTGCTTGTATATCTCCATCAAGATCTTTGCCAGAATTTGTGAGGTGGGCAGCTTTATCAATTGGATTCATAAAATAAACCAATAAAACATCTGTACATTTTGTAGATGTTGACCTTCCCCTTTCCGGCGGGGGCCCCTGTGTCTTCGGAGCTTGGCCCAAAGTCCTGCGTAGACTTCACCTGGCCGATTCTCTAAATCCAGAGAAGTTCGTCCAGAGGCTGCTGAGAGTTAGTGGTTTTCTTATCATTAACACGAAGCTGCAGTGGGTTGAACTTGATGTATTGTCCGCAGGGGGTTTAATTGTCCAAAACGTTCTCACATTGTTCGTTTCCTCTCCGGTTCCGCAGCTCGACTTATTTCACATTGAGGTGTGGGACAGCAGATGGAAGTTACCCAAAGCTACTCGAAACGATGAGCTTAGGGAACCGGCACTGGGCCTGATTTTAGCCCCCAGGTGCATTTTGAGAAAATATCCAAGCCTTACAAAGCAACATTTCCTGCAGTCTTGCCTGACCAAGCTCAGGAAAGCTTCCAAGCCGGCTAAATTAGCTTCGTGCTACACTCTCCTAGCTGTCATTAGGAGTCAGAACTTTTGATGGTTGTGCAATTTTAATTAGCTGTTTGATTGAAAGTTCTTTCTTTGGTTCAACATGCACGTTTTGAAAAATAGGTGTGTGAGGGTGGGGGAATAGCGATAGTTCGGCTTCCTCTTTACTTCAGGCATGGCTACGAAGGGACCCCTGCTGGGTTAGGACTCTCACAGTGGAGAAGATACCGTAGTCCAGTGATGGAGAACCATTTTCGGCTTGCGGGCCACCCAGCCCTGATGTGTGCACGCAACCGCGCCGCTGTGCATGCACAGAGCTGTCGCGCACAGCCCCCCCCTGCAGCGCACGCGCAATTGCATCATCTGCACATGCGCGGAGGTGTCGTGTGCGCTCCCCTGCTGAATTGCGCCTGCAACCGTGCCACTGCGCATGCAGTGATTTATTTAAGATTTATTGAGGAGCCGAGGTGACGCAGTGATTAGAGTGCAGTACTGCAGGCTACTTCAGCTCTACTGCTAGCTGCAGTTCAGCAGATTGAATCTCACCAGGCTCAATGGACTCAGCCTTCCATCCTTCTGAGGTGGGTAAAATGAGGACCCAGATTGTTGGGGGCAAAAGGCTGACTCTGTAAACTGCTTAGAGAGGGCTGTAAAAACACTATGAAGCGGTATATAAGTCTAAGTGCTGTTGCTATTGCTATTACTAGGTATGTATCAGGAAACTGGTTCAGGATATTGGAATATTTGGCTCAGTATTGTCTAAAAAAAAGAATCCACATTCTTTTATGCCCAGGAAACTACAGGAGACAAGACACTGGAATAAGGGTGCCAACAAAGGGGTCTTTTTTGTTTAGATTATTGTTTCTTGTAGATGTGTCACATTGCTGTTTGTTCTCTTTTTTTTCTTTTTCTTCTATATGTATTTTTTTGTATGTATTTTAATATTTGTATATATTAATAAAGATATTTTCTAAAAAAAAAAAAAAGAAGTAGCATTTTAGATTTCATTTTCCTCCTTTTGTTTCCATCTTCCCCCATGCTTCTCCTTTTTTTCTTGATTTGTCAGCAAAATCCTGAAAATGCAATGTGGATTCTCGGCACTTTGTCACTAAATTTCAGCAACACAATCTCAGAAATTGGAATACAGAATCATATGAAGATTCCGAATCGTACAGATCCATGCAGATTTATGTGTGTATCATTGAATCATACAAACATCTACACATCCTTATTAACAGGAATTCTCAAAACAGTTTCCAACTAGGGTCTTTTCATGTCCAACTTAATCTTAGATTATCATGCATGTATTGGAGCAGTGGTGGGTTCCCCCGGGTTCGGTCCGGTTCGCGCGAGCCGGTAGCGGTGACGCTGTGACATCACCGAACCGGTTCGCAGCATCCCGGACTCTGTCCTACCCGCGCGGCCCAACTTACCTTTTTTTCAGAAAATCGGCAAAATTAGCGTTCTGCGCATGCGCAGAGCGCTTTCTTTGCCGATTTTTTAAAAATTAATTTTCTGCGCATGCGCGGTAGCGCGGTTTACACGCACGTGCTCACTTCGCTCACGCACGCGTGCACATTTAGCGTGCGCGCGTGCACGCGCGTGCACGAAGAGAACCGGTAGCGAAGGTGAGTGGAACCCACCCCTGCATGGTGGGTTGTTTGTTTTTATTTAAATTAGTTTATTTGCTCACAAACGGGGCTGGCTCCAGGTTTTGCACACACACACACACACACACACACACACACACACACACGTGAGCTAATCGGTAGCCTTCAGTAGATTTGTGTGGTATTGGTATCGATCAACCTACAGGACAGGGATTTCTGCGTACTGCCAAGTAGCTGAAGCAAGTAGCTGTTTTAATTGCTGACATTACCTTGATACTTCAGGATATCATGGGAAATTAAAATCGCACTGCTCAGAACATCAATGACACCGGGTCTCTTCCTCTGGGTTTCTTTCCACCCACCCGCGTCTGTTCCTCCTTGCAGTTGGAGGATGGTGTGTTTGTTTCCTGATAGGCAAGTTTGTCTCTCACACCTCTCACCCTATACATAGAGCAGGCTATGCTTGACAATGGTTTTATCTCAAGCTAGATCTGTGGGTTTCCCATTTCTCCTTCAATTTCTCTCCCAGCCTCGAGATCACCTGCCAAAGCTGGGAAAGGTGTCATGTGGAGGGGAGGCTCTTCCATCCCAGATCTCCTGACACCTTTGGGTGTGAAGGGATGAAAACCATATTTCTACTCAAGCACTTTAAACCCATATTCAAAAGCAATCCGAATGACAGCTAACGGGTATTGGAGATGAAGGAAGGAAGGGACAGTGGTAGAAGTACCCCTCTTTCTTTTTCTACTGTTTCATGAAGCAGTCTCTCTCTCTCTCGTCTCTCTGTCTCTCTCTCTCTCTCTCTCTCACACACACACACACACACACACGCACTGATGAGGAGGGGCATCCAGGTCTCCAAAGCTGGGAACAGGTTTAGAAATTTGATAAGTCCCAAAGAGAGTCCAATCCAATGAACAGGATTCTCTTACTGCCCACAACAGAAAAGCCATGAAAGAGGGGTGGGAGGGCTTCCAATATCACCCTAAGGAAGCTAATAGATCCCAAGCTGATCCCATCCTCTAGAGTTACCTGACAACATCTGTGGCTTGGGGATGGACAAAATGTATCCTCTTGTTAACCAAGGACAAAAGTGCATCTTTAACAATAGGACTGCTAATGACGATTTTGCCTCAGGTTTATGTTGGAAGCAAAATGAAGGCAATGCCATGGCAGGAAAAAGAGAGATGGTTGGGGGATATCATGTACCAGTGTATAAAGTCCCCCTCCCATAGGCTGTGGAGGAGAATCAGAGGGAAATCAACAGCTGCATACTGGGACCCTAGCTCATTATGACATGTTCTGCTGTTAGCCTTACCATAATAAAACAGTATTCCCCAGTTTACCCTCAGGTCTGATTCCTAATAAAGCGACTTGTGCAATGAGGGAGCTGTGCATACAAGGCATGTTGCATCAATCAAGTGAGACTAAGTGTCCGCTCGGATAGAGAAGAGAGCTACTGAGTAACAGGTTGCAAACTCTGCCCCTTGAGTGCTTGCATTGTGATTTTACATGCAAGTCCAGAAGTTGCTTTGTGACATCATAATGCACATGACATCATTTTGATGAAAATGTTGACTTGCTGCAGATGCCCTTGCAAGAGAGTCGTTGTTTGCAATCTATAGGGGCAACTAACTCAATTCAGTGTTAGGCCTTGGATGATCAACCTACTGCAATATTGAATGCTAATGCATATAGCTGTTGTGGCTTGTCGGCTGCCGGCCCCTCCAGCAGCCGAATCAGAGAAGGTGGAAGCGTGGGAGTCAAGGTCAGCATCAAGGCAACCTGAGAGCTCCAAGGGGGAAGAGGGAATGGAGCTGGCAGAGAGAGAGACAGGGGTGGAGTCTGGGCCCTCAGATGGAGAGTCAGCAGCCCCCAGGTCTGGAGGTGGTTAATGAAGAAGAGGAGGAGCAGCTGGGTCCAGTGCCTGTCGTGCGGCTGTGCAGAAGGCAGAGAAGAGAAGAGCAGTGGAAATCGTGGGCCAATAGCGTGGGCTGAACCTTGAGAAGGAAGAGCCGCCGCTGCTAATGAAGCCCCACCCTAACTCTGGAGATAAAAGTCAGGGGATGGAGATGAATAGATGTGGCAGACAACTATTGATTTTCCGGCCAGACAGACCTGTTAGCTGGTGTTGAGAGAAAAACTTTTTGCTGGGGCTGCTGGCGCTCCTAATAAAGGAATCTTTGAGTTAACTTTAGAGGGTTTGTTGTGTTTGGAGAGCTGGATAAGAACAATAGCCTTTCCTTGGGATCTCAGATGTAAGCCAGAAATGAAACTCAAAGCTAGGAAGTTCCAGCACTGTCAAGGAGCTCAGTTTGCCAACATACCTCCCTACAGAATAACCAATGACCAGGTTGTTCGTGGAAGTGGAAAACATAGACAATCAGCTTAATATACCAGTACCCTACTTAGGAAGACAGAATAAGCACAGATAGAAATATGCCATCAGACTGATAATGTGGTTTGGCGATGATATAATTGATTCTCATGTATTATATTAATTAAAGCGGGGGTTACGATACATTTTTCAGTCTGACAAAAGGATAAAGATCAAATTCTGCTGATGAAATCATGCAAATGTCTTTAAAATGGACCCTTTAAAATTTTGTGCTATTAAAAATTGCAGCAATTTTGCAGCCTTTCAGTTAAATATAGCTACCATAAAAGCCTGTCTAAATTCTAGTCACTAGTGTCAGCTCTTAGCCTTAGGCAGAACAATAAAAGATGAATCAAAGGGTTTTATTCTGAAATGTGCCTGTTCTTTCTTTTAACCATCTATTCCTAGAAAGCCTGGGCTTTGGTACCTTAGTTATCTGAAATAATTTGGATTTGTGTCACTCTTCACAAGATTTCACATATTTTCGTGATTCTAACAACAACCCTGTCATATAGGTCAATCTGTAGCGTTAGTTTTCATATGCATCTCATTATTACAAAAGAAACAAACTCAAAACGTTGCAGATGTCTTTTTCAATACAGTACTGAGAAAATTCCTAAATTTTGAGTTAAAAAGGACAGAAATTGTGGAAATCAGCCTTGATTTGATCAATCTTTTAGGAAAAGAAAGACCCAATAAACAAGGTTTTAAAAAATCTTTTAATGACCCCGTAATCCCTCACATTGGGGCAGCTGAATGGAGCTGAGTGTTCACTGGCCAGATGCCCTTCCTGTCGTCAAAGCAGAGTTCAGAGCTGATATTTACTCATTGTGCCCAGAGAGAGAAATATCTACCGCTGCCTAGGATCGAACACACAGCCTCCCTGGTTGTGAGGCAAGAGCTCCACCTCTAGGCCACTGCACCACTCACCCAAAAAACAAGTTTCAGTTCCCCAAAATAAAAATAAAAAAGATAGGTAAAATCCATTGGAGAATCTGCAATTAGAAGTAGTAAAAATAAAGACGACTTCAGCTTAACTGTCTTTAGAATGATTAATAAGAATGGGCTATCTTCTGGCTTACTACCTACTGCCAAATTCATTTTGTTAATTGCTTTAAAGGGTATATTTTTTGGTTCTATCGATTACCAGTCAATCCCAAGGAAATATGTGTTTAATTGAAGGAAGTGCGGAGGGCAGCAGTCTCTGGACCTGCACATTCTCCAAATTGCTTTTTTTCATTCTAATCCAAACAGCTGTATGGCCTGAATATCCACCAATTGTGATAGCTACAACCCTGCTTTTTGTAAGCCACAAGAGAAATTACAGCTATAGCAGGAATTATTGTAGAAAGAAGCAAAAATGTCTCATGCTGAATCAGACACAGAGCTGGTCCATGACACTTTGCAACCTCAGGCAAAGAACATTTCATGCAAAAAAAAGAAAAAAAAAGAGAACCTGACTAGCTACGCAGCTGAAATTTTCCACAAAGTAGGCAAAGGAATAATGTTCAGCATCACTAAAGTGGGAAGCTAACTAGGGCACGCATGGTACATTTTGTAGCTTACCACTTTTTACCCTGCTGCCTGCGATGGCACCTCAGGTTGATCAGAATCAGAACGTCAAAGTGCCCACGCTGGTATTATTTTCAGAAATTAGCAGTAAAGCTCCAAAAGATTACCACAGAGAATTTATCGGTGAATTTCTTCATGCAAGGAACATGGCCTCCAAATGAAGAAACAAAGCATCTTTCGAATTCTGTAATGTATTGTCTGGTTCCGGGAATCATTGGGAGGAGAAAACAGTTCTGAGAAACAAATAACACATTTTTAACCAAGGAAAGTTTATGTGTTCTGCCCTTCGGTCTTCTGCAATTTGTAACATCTGAAGCAGCAGAAGGTACAGCTTGGCAGATATTCTTATTGCTTTACATAGCAAAAATCGTTACCTGGCTTATAATGGTGGAAGATACAATCGGCATCCATCTTGTGCCCATTGCTCTAATCACAATCCCAGGATGTAGCAATAGGTAGCACTGAAAGAAATAAAGAAGATGAATATGGCTCTGTCAGCTAGCTTAAGGATAACATTGCAGAGTGGAGCCAGTGAAATGGTTATATGACAATTAAGGGAATGCATTCTCTGCTTCAGCCAAATCTGGAATACAAATCTAGAATACAAATGGTTAATAATTTTAAAAGCTAAAAAAACACATCAAATATAGAAAGTTAAAAAAAAAACTATTCAATATGTGTATAAAACCAAAAATCTTTTAAAAATCCTATAAAGATGGATAAAAATTAATATATGGCCTATTATTATGATAATACTGAGAACTCAACTAACTAATCAGATACTCATTAAGGCTGGTTTGAGGCACAGGTCATCATCTGACAGATTTTGATCACAGGTGTGTAAAACCTGGCAAGATTGCTTTCTCTCTGCCTGTTTTTCTGCCATTTGGTTTTTCACTTTTTTTCTTGTTTTTTAAAAATTTACACATATTGTTTTAAATGGTTTTTATGCACTCTTGATTAGTTTTATGTATATTGCCCAGAGACACTAAGTGAGATGGGCATCTGTACAAATGTAAGTAAATAAAATAAATCAAGGTATCAATAAATCAATAAACCCTCCTGCATGGGAAGCAGAAGGCTTCATTTGGTAAATGGAATGGATTTTGCTGTATCTTTCCACAAATTTGCTAATCATGTGACTGAAACAAATTATTCCCTTCCCCCACAGCATGATCCATGTCCATGCTGGGTGCAGAAGGGAGGGGAAATAAGGTTATGTGTCTACATTAATAAAGGATCAATCTTTCCCTGCCAGTTTGTGATTTAATGGTTGGCTACCAAAAGCAGGGTTTGTATGGAGTACAGCATGAGCTGGAAATGGAAGTTACAACATCCTCTGGTTATGGCCTGACCTGAGAATGTGTAATGCCAAATGCTGTATATATCCTGTAGTGCATCCTTTGAGCAACTTCTACATAATAAGATTCCTGAATAGAGTGCACCATAACCAAGAATTAAAACCCATGGAAGCAAATAAGCACTATTCTCAGGAAATGAGCAAGTAAACATTGCACTTGGCTGCGGTCTATTGAAAAGTCGTGGAGCTAATATAATTTTCTCTTTAGACCCCAGATGCCAAGTGCTAGAAATTGGCAAGGCGAATTATTTGATAGGATAAATCTACAACATTGCAGGAGCCTTCCATTGACCTCCAATGAATGGTTTGGGGTGAATGCTTTGATGATTTTACCATTGAAATCGATGAATGGACTTGCTCCAGGGATTGTGATGTAGCTTAATTGAATCATTTGCATGCTTTAATGAATTGCTCCCAGGAATCTGGAAATGTTCTTTATTGTTACTATTGGATGGATATGTTTACAACCAGGTGAGTCTTTGTGTACTTTTTCAAGACTGGCATAGTAGCCAACACAATAGGCAAGACCTAGGATCCAAGAATCATTTCAGTCAAATTACTGTCTTCTTGTTCTTTCTCCCAGGGCTGATTAACAAAAGCATGTAGATGTAGTTTATTTTGGGCTTAACTTTAAATAACCTTATATTTTGCCTTCAGTTTGGACCTGACAGTGTCTCCCATTTTGTGAGTGCTATTGTTTCAGAATTCATAGAATGGAATCTCCAATTTCAAAAAAGCCAAAAACAAAGGAATAGATTTTGAAGATTTTTGGGAAGGGCTGACTGTTGAAATTTTCGTATCTTTCATATACTGTTCCTGTATCAATGCTATTAAAGATTCTTCAGGCTATTTATTAAACTTTTTGGGCTAGTTGTTTTTCTGATGTCTTCTTACCTTTGGAATTATTTTGTTTGTTCAAAAACTACTTTTTCCAGTGCAGTTTCATAGGACAATTACTTTCATGATCTTATATCGGGCTTTTTGTGGTCAACCTCAAAAGACCATCAGAGATAGATTACATATATTCTTCAACAAAGACAGGAAATAATATATTCCTCTCTTAATGTCCCCCAGTTACAAACTGGTTGCCTGAATCATACCTTCCTAAATTGTTCATACAAGGGATTGCAAGATTGTAGAAGCATCTTGGGAAGACTGACTTTACATCCGAGATATGCACTGGTTATGCAGAAGGTTTAGCATGTCATTTTTGCACTCCCAAAGGCTTCAGAAAAAGGCAGGGAGGAAAGGCTAATGTCAAGCCCTGGCTTGCCATATCTGGGGGGCGGAGGGAGCAGCATGGCTTCAGTGGTTGGTGTTCCAGGTGCTCCCAATGGCTTCCCGCTCCTTCAGCCGGCATGCTCATTTCCATCAGCTGTTCAGCACTGATGGAGGCACAGCTGATGGACGGAGGACTGCAAATCACCTTTTACTAGCCACTGCAGCTCCCAACAACTGCGGTTACACCAGGATAAGCCAAGAGACCCGGAAGGAGTACAGCCGGATGCTGGCTACGGGGGAGGGCTGGGCCATGGGCGTGCCTATGTTAATTAGGAGATTATTTACAGTGCTGGTAGGCAATAGCTCCCAGCGCTGACTTTGTATCCATTTGAACTTCAGTTGTGCTGATCTGCAGCCGCATTATAAAACCTGCAACAAATAAACTTGTTTCCGCGTTTGATTAGCTGGTGTACGGATGGCTGAGAGCTAATCTTTTGCTTTTCACAAGTCAAACATGTTATACAGGCACTGAGGGGGAGTAAGCTGTTTGTTCCTTCTCTTCCTCCCTCCCTCTTTGCTGACACATTTGCCTCGGTACTAGTCACCAACAATCATTATTCTGTTTAGTCATGATGCATACTTTATAGTTCCATTGGTTTATGATAAAGCAGTGCTATTTTTTTTAATGGAATATTTTGGTAGAGGGTAAATAGGAAATAATAGAATAACAGAGTTGAAAGGGACCTTAAAAGTCTTCTAATTCAACCCCTTACTCATGCAGGAAACTCTATACCATTCCAGACAAATGGTTGTTCAATATCTTCTTTAAAAACCTCCACAATTTCTGGAGGCAAGTCGCTCCACTGATTAATTGTTCTACACAGTGATGGGTTTCAAAAATTTTCGCTACCAGTTCAGTGGGTGTGGCTAGGGGAGGGGGCATGTGACTGAGTGGGTGTGGCCAACTTGATGTTACTCACGCCCCACTCAGTCACATGACCCCCTATCTAGCCATGCCCACAGGAAAAGGTAGGAACATTTTTGGAATTTCCACCTATCTACCCCCTCCCTCCCTTCACCAGTCATCCCTGGCCCCAGCCCTAGTCCTGCTTCCTCCCCTTTGTTTGGGCTGTTTACCTTCTGTGGTGGCTGGTCCAGAGTCCGGAAGGCAAGCTGACCAGAGTTTTTGGCAGCCCCCAGCCACCCACTGCTGCTAGAAAGCATCTGGCAAAAAAGGCTCTTTGAGAGCCCCTTTGCAGCTGTGGTGGCTGGCCACAGGCCGCCAAAAAGTACCAGAGATCACAGAAAAAGCTGCTGCCATCGCCACCATGTTCTTCACACATGCACATCCCATTGGACTTGCAAGGCATGGCAGGCGGGATGAGCAAGCTGCAACCAGGAGGTCGGTTCGGGGGCATGGCCAACTGACCATTGCTATCAGTTCGGTGACCTTGGCCAAATTTCCGCAATGGTTCACGCAAACTGGTGCGAACCAGTTGAATACCACCTCTGGTTCTACATACAGCAGAGAAAGTGAATCTATGTCTGTATTTTCTGTGTTTGAATTTTAAACATTGAAGATCTCCAGGGTTCTTTCCACCCCTACGATTCTATGTATTTGTATTTGTATTTGTATTTATTGCACTTATATGCCGCCCTTCTCCCAAAGGACTCGGGGCGGCTCACAAATTAAA
>JANHFM010008926.1:179228-189889 GCA_032468115.1 Grayia smithii
ATATGATTCGATTGCTTATTTGTTCCCTATGACTATCATTAAGTGTTGTACCTTACGATTCTTGACGAATGTATCTTTTCTTTTATGTACACCGAGAGAGTATGCACAAAGACAAATTCCTTGTGTGTCCAATCAGACTTGGCCGATAAAGAATTCTATTCTATTCTATTCTATATTTCATTTAGCATCTCCTATTCAAAGTGCTGGGATTTATAACTTTTTTTTTGCCTACAGCAAACATTGGCATGTTCTGCAATAATGAAGTGGATGTGAGGAAGAAGCATGCAAGCCATGTTTCTCCCCTCCCCATTTTTCTGCATGGAGCAGAAATGAGAAAATGTGTGTTCCTCCGGGATACACAACTCAGGGCAGGATTATGACTGTTGTTCCTGTTGTCGCACTGCAAGGTTGGCCAAACTGAATCCCACAGCAGATCATCTTCAAATTGTTTGAAGGGACTGGGCAGAGGGGTTTAGTTCAGTTTAGTTTAGTTTATTGGGATTTATATGCCGCCCTTCTCCCGAAGGACTCGGGGCGGCTCACAAATAGTTAAAACAACAATAAACAATTAATTGAAAATTTAAAAAGCAATTAAAATCCATTAAAACAGTTAAAATATTAAAAAACCCATCAAGTCAGCCCTGTTGGAAAAGCCAAGTCTTCAGGTCACGATGGAAGGAACGGAGGTCAGGAGCCGTCCGAAGCTCAGTGGGCAACCCATTCCAGAAGGTCGCTCTGGGAGCCACCAGTCGACATTGTCTGGCCTATGGCACCCTGAGGAGGGCAGCCCTATGTGAGCGCACGGGGCGGTGGGAGGTAGGCAAAAGGTGGTCCTGCAAGTACCCTGAGCCGATGCCATGAAGGGCTTTATAGGTGAGTACCAGCACCCTGAAGCAGATCCGGAGGACCACCAGTAACAAGTGCAGCTCACGCAGGAGAGGTGTCACACAGGAGTAACGGGAAGCTCCCATAACCACCCGCGTGGGGGTGGGGGGAGAGTGCTGATATGAAGTGCCCACAGAAGAGAATATTAGAACATTTAATGGAGTAAGTTAGGGAGAAAATATGCTTTTCCACTCCAGTTATGTTCATGTCTCCTCCCTATTACACATATCTCCCTTCAGAGTCACAAGAAGTTGGCAGCATATAAATTTAATAATTAGTATTCAAGTGTAGCCACTCTAGATAGCTCCCAATTTCTGAGCGTGTGGCCCAGTAGTGGTTTTCACTTACCTTTGCTACCAGTTCAGAACTGTGAGCGCGCGTGTGCGAGCACTCAATTTTCTCGCGCGCGGCACTTCTGTACATGCACTTCTGCTGCTGCCGCTACCAGTTCACCCAAATCAGGGCGAACCATTAGAAACCCACCACTGGTGTGGCCTTAGATATAGACATAAAATTGCTACTACCTTGGCTGCAGCCATATCCGACATTTTTTTTTCATATAATTCATGGTAATGCATAATGCATATTACTTTAAAAAAAACAATAAACCATTCAAGTTCATTAAGTCAAAACCACCTCCGCTTCTTCCATTTGCTTCGCCTAAACAATCCTTGGACCTTTCCATAAGATATTATCAACATTTCTTTCCTCCCTTCGGGGAAATAGACTTGACTGCAAGCCTCTTGCATAATTTGGCAACATGGTCAAAACAAATGATAAGGCAGCTTTAATTTTGCCCAAACTAGCTACAAACTGCTGTGAATCACGCTTCTGGGAAGTGACTTCATGACCCAAATGGCTGGTTCTGTCTTTAAAAACACAGCCAGCAATTTTTCTCTTTTTGCCTCCTGTGGTTCACAAGACGATGTTTTGGCATCTTTTGCAGTTGCAGAAATCATGCACAGTGGACAGGAACCTGGTCCAGCATATTTATTATTTATTTATTTATTTATTTATTATTTGCATTTATATGCCGCCCTTCTCCCAAAGGACTCGGGGCGGCTCACAAATAAAAGACATCAATACATTAAGAAAAATATTAAAAATAAATGCAATTATCGATAAAAACCAATATAAAATTTAAAACAGTGATCTAAAAATCCCATCGCCTCAGCCAATTTGATGGAAAAGCCAAGTCTTAAGATCGCGATGGAAGGAGCAGAGGTCAGGGGCAGTCCGGAAGTTGGTGGGGAGTTCGTTCCAGAGGGTCAGTGCACCCACAGAGAACGCCCTCGCTCTGGGCATCACCCGACATTGCCTGACTTATGGTACCCTGAGGAGCGCAGCCCTGTGTGAGCGCACAGGGCGGTGGGATAAGGGCAGAAGGACTGTTGAGAGAGATCCTGGTCCTTCCTATGGATCCTTGCTTTTTTAAGAGATGGCAGGAATACATTGTTATCCCCCAACCCAAAGACCCCTGCCACTATCAGTGCAGCAACACTGATACTGTAATAAATTAATAATTAAGTGGAAACCCAGCCATGCAGCTTAATTATTGCTGGAAGAAAACCATGAAGCCATTTCCCCCACATGATTGTCAAGAGATCTCTTCCCCAGGCAACAGATTGCTAGCCAATTGATGACTGCTGGACAGTGCCACACAAATCTTTAACATCTGGGCAACAATCAGATTGCAGGCAATGAAACATTCCTGGCAAACAAATATTAAGGGGAAGAAGTGCCAGAAACATGAGAGAGGTTTTGAAGGAATTGTCCACATTTAGGAAAGGCACAATGTTACCCATGGGATGTCATGAATTCTGTCTCAAGACTCCCGTTGCTTTCTAGAGGAGAAAAAGAGAACGTTGGCATCTTATCATCCTGATGTTTGCTGAGCTGCTGCAGAAGAATGTAGCACAGCTCTGTCAGTAATGGAAAGAAGGTGGCACAACCATCCAAAGCCAAGACTACTTCATGGAGAGCCTCAAGACCCTGAAAAGGACAGAGATTCAATGGAACATCTGAACTGTATTTGTCTTGGGTCTACTGTTGGTCCACATACCCCACTCTTGTTGACCTTGACTAGCAACAGCTCTCTGACAATGCAATTCTCCCAACTTGTTAAGAAATCAGTTGTCCAGTCACTTTACCTCTTTCCCAGCTATTCACAGAAAATCAGCCTCCCCACCTTGGATATACTGATTGTCCCTCAGTCGAGTCCAGAGCTCTCACCCAAAGGCAGCTGCGGGTCTCATTTCCTTCCATTCTCATCCAGATGAGCAAACACTTCAGGACAGAAGGACCAATATTTTTATAGGTTGCAAGCGATGCCCAGAGTTCCCTCTTTACTCTAGAGATGAAAAAAAGTTGACCATTTAAAGGAATGGCAGTCTGTCAATCCAGTACCAAGAATTACCTTTCATGGATATTCCCAAGATCCATGTCAGGAGAAGCAACTGGTAGTCAGCGCTTAGCAGTACAGGTAGTCCTTGATTTAGAAATACAGGTAATCCACATTTAGTGACCGTTCGAAGTTATAATGGCACTGAAAAAAGTGACTTATAATACTTTTTCACACTTACAGCCATTGAGGCATCCCTTTAGCCACATGATCAAAATTCAGATGCTTGGCAACCGACTCACATTTCTGACAATTGCAGTGTCCTGAGGTCATGTATGTGACCCCCTTTTGCAACCTTTTGACAAGCAAAGTCAATGGGGAAGCCAGATTCACTTAACAGCCAGGTTACCAACTTAGTAACTGCAGCTTTTCATTTAACAACTGGGGCAAAAAAGGTTGTAAAATGAGGCAAAATTCACTAAACAAATGTCTTGCTTAGCAATAGAAATTTTGGACTCAATTGTGATTGCAAATCAAAGACTACCTGGAGTCCCAATGAACAGTATAAACCATGACTCTTGGTTCTGTCCAGTTCTATAGAACCAGTAGTAAAACCAGTGGAAGGCTCCGCCTACCTGCACCGACATTATTGCACATGCATGCACGAGCGTGCATGAGTGCACATGCATGTATGAGCAAAGCACACATGCGCGCGCTCCCATTGCAAACTGTGAGTAAAGTTAAATAGAACCCACCCCTGACTCTAACCACTGCGCCACCATGGCTCATAATGATTAAGGCCAGCCCTTGCCCACCACTCACTTGTCTTGAAGCAGGGGTTGCTCCAGGAGAGAGAAACAAACTGCTTTGCGATGATGCTCAGCCAAAATGCAGATGGCCTGGGCCAGGAAGTGGCGCTGAGCTGACTCTTCGGAATATTGCCAAAAGGAACAAATTATGTCTACGATATTGTGAACCTGAAAAAAGGAGAAGCCATCATCACCAAGGAAATTATATCTGCAGCTTTTCTTCACGACTGGAATATATTCAGACAAATGTGAGCCTGAAAATTAATTATGTAAATTTTATCCTTTCTAAGAAAGGTCTATAAAATACCCCAAATTCACTAGCAACTCTCAGTTTTAGAAAGATGCTAAGATTTTAATCCTTCAGAAATTAACCTGCACAGACAGATTTTGACTTGGTAGCAAAGTTTAAATTAAACCCAGATAAGATGGAGGTATTTTTGGTTGGTAGGAAACAGCTACTACTGGAAGTCTTCAGGCTAGGAGTTCCCCTTGATCTACAGATGATTCTGGAGTCCCATACGGCAATCAGGGTGAGAAGTGCTCATCTCATAGACACCCTGTGACTACATCTAAGTCAGTCGTCCCAAAGGTGCTTTTTCAAAAGGCAACTAGATTTTTTTTGTTTTTCCTTAAAAATGTTTTGCTTCTCCTCCAAGAAGCTTCTTCAGCTCTGAAGAACTGGAAAAGCTTCTTGGATGAGAAGAGAAATGTCTTCAAGGAAAAACAAACTCCAGTTGTCTTTGGAAAAAGCATCTTTGGGACAACCAAAGATGTGGATGACTGAGAATCTCCATAGATATCTGAGCCAGTCAGATTTGGCAGCAGTCACACATGGTTCAGGCACATCATGAATTGACAACAAAAATGTACCTTTCATTGGGCTACCCTCTGGCTCAGTGGTTCTCAACCTTCTTAATGCCACGACCCTTTAATACAGTTCATATTGTGGTGACCCCCAACCATAAAATTATTTTCGTTGCTATTTCATAACTGTAATTTTGCTACTATTATAAATCATAATGTAAACACCTGAAAGGCAGGTATTTCCTCGACCTTTCTCACAAGCGCAATGGCCCACACCAACGAAAATCAGAGTCTGCGGCGCCTACTTGGAAATAGGACCTAGTAGACTCACCTGGAGACGGATAGAGGAGCGGTGTCTTGGTTCCTAAGACCATCGGAAATGTGTGTTTTCCAATAGTCTTAGGTGACCCCTGTGAAAGGGTCATTCAGCCCCCAAAATGGTCCCGACCCACAGGTTGAGAACCACTGGACTAGATCAACGCTCTCCAAACCTGGCAACTTTAAGACTGGTGGACTTCAATTTCCATTCACTTCCCCATGCTGACTGGGGAATGCTGGGAGTTGATCTTCACCAGTCTTAGAGTTGCCAAGTTTGGAAACCACTGGACGAGACATACCTAGTTGAGATCCATCTTATCCTGGGCACCCTTTTTTTGAACGATTACCATCTGGCAGACGGTACAGGACAATAAAAACAAGGACAAATAGGTTGAAAAACAGCTTCTATCCCAGAGCAGTAACTATATTGAATTCTACTCCATAGTGCAATATTAATGCAATATCAGGGGTTTTCAATTCAATTGTATAGTATGTGAATAATGTGTGTTTTTGTTTTATGTTTAAAACAAGGTGCAATGACAATAAAGTAGTTGCCTCCATCATTCATCATATGGTTTAGCCTCCGGACGTAAAAACAGGGTATAAAAATTTTCAAAACTTAATTTGATTTGAAGGGGCTGGGATCCACCCCAAAGGAGGAAGGACTTTCACGTGTGATCTGTGTCAGAATATTCATGACTGGGAAGACATGGTAACAAGGTCAGCCAATGAATAGGCATGGCCACTAAGTCAGCCATTTGGGAGCCGAGACAGACTGGAGCCAAGTCGTGTCTTAGTCTGCAGCTTCTGAGTCTGTGCAGAGAAACTGAAACCAGTGTGTGTGAACCTGTCTGCTATCCTAGCTGAAATGAAACCTCTGCTGTTGGTATTGTATACATATTCTTGTCTGAATATATGAATCCTACTGAATCGGTGGTTTATCTGCGTGTGCTTCTGGATTTGATTTTTGCAACAAAGTCTGACAATCTGGGATCGTTTTCTCTCTTGCAGGAGAACGATGCCAAACGGGATCGAGCGATGCGGAAAGCTGAACAGGAAAAGCAGCAGATGGCTCAGAAGGAAGTGGAAGCAGGACACCTCAAACAGGAAACCGCCCGGTTGATGACGGTGAAGGCGAAACTCCAACGACGCCTGGAAACTCATAAGCCTTTCTCCGAGTATCTGCAGAAAGTCCTGGGGAAGACGCAGCAGGTGAGTAGGGGAGGTAAAGGGGAAGGGGCAAGGCTGGAGAGATGGTTGGAGAAGAAAATTCTCTAGGCTGGCAAAGGAACACTCTGTCAACAAAATCAACTCCAGACTGATATGGTTTCCTCTGTGATTTATTTATGTATTTATCTTGGTGCCCTCAAGTTAGTGATGACACCTGGCAACTGGTTTGGTTTTTTTTGCAATATTTTTCAAGGTTTTTCAGAGATTTTTGTTCAGGGCTGAGAGGGAAGGACTGGCCCCAAGGTCATCTAGCTGGCTTTCATGGCCAAAGCGGGACTAGAACTCACCATTTCCTGATGATTAGCCCAAAGTCATCCAGCTGGTTTTTATGCCTGAAGTTGGACTAGAACTCACCTTCTCCTAGTAACTGGCCCAGAGTCACCCAACTGGCTTTCATGCTTAAAGTAGAACTAGAACTCACCATCTCCTGATGATTGGCCCAAAGTCATCCAGTTGGCTTTCATGCCTGAAGTTGGAATAAAACTCACTGGTTCTGTGGGTGTGGCTTGGTGGGCGTGGCAGTGGAAAGATACTGCAAACTCCCCATTCCCTCCCCACTCCTGGGGGAAGGATATTGCAAAATCTCCATTCCCACCCCATTCTGGGGCCAGCCAGAGGTGGCATTTGCCGGATCTCTGAACTACTCAAAATTTCCACTACCGGTTCTCCAGAACCTGTCACAACCTCCTGGATTTCACCCCTGCTCCTCCTCCCCCTCAACATATCTTTTCCATAGAACTCATTTGGGAAGCAACTGCTCCGCTGTGGCTTTCCTACACAAAATTTGTGTGTTATTATCCTGGAAGTGGGTGCCATTTTGGGAGCAGCTGCACTGAATTCCGGGATAATGGTACACAGCCTCTATATTGTACAGGGAGGGTGAGGGAAGACCGTCTGGGTCTGCTTCTCAAGCACGATCTCTGAGATCTTGTTATTGTTATATACACAAGAATGTGAAATTATAACTGCCAGTTCTTTAGCTGTTGGCCTTCATAAGCATTGAGTTCTTCCAAAGAACCAAGTCATAATGTATCGTCATAGAATATGTGAAGGTCCAAGCAGTAATGTGGCCTTTTCTAATTGACAGAAGGAAGTTTTGTCAATGTACAGAATTTTTATTTTTACATCTTACTACTGTGATCTTCTCCAATTCTTTGACTTCTATTCTACTATTCCCTGGTATTGCCATATCAGTTACCCACACTTTCTTCTTATTACTAGTACGACCATTGTATATATGCCTAGAAATCTACTCTCTTTAGCCCACAGAAGAACTTTCTAAGAAGCATGATGGGGAACTCTAATTTCTAGTGCTATAGTAACTAGAATTTTATGCTAGTTAATTTGAATACAATTGGACTATAAAGGTATATAGTGAGCATGCTATATAGAAATGCGCACACATACTTGAGAGAGGTTATTTTATAAGCTTTTCTACTAAGAGACCTTTCATCCTTTATTCTTCCTTGTATTGTATTGTATTGTATTGTATTGTATTGTATTGTATTGTACTTTATTGAATTATTTAACAATTAGCTATATCTTAGGAAATGTTGTTTCATCCTGCATGAAACTTTTTAATATTCAAGGATTTTTAATAGGATTTCTTGTGACAAATGGCTTGCTAAGTAGGATAAAACAAATAATTTCTTTAAAAAACACTAATTTTCACTCCTGTGTACAAGAATGAATCTTAATACTATATAAGAAGATTTTGTATTAAATGGTGGCTTGTAGTTGTAGACAACCCTCTGAGCAAAGTAGATATCCAAATTTCAAAGATCTTTACCATCCTGTGCATTCTCCTCACCATCACTCGTCTGGATCACGGATGCACAGATCATAGGTGTATCGTGTAGACTTATGGATAGACAATAGACTTGTAGAATAGTATGGAAATGGCTATAGGAGTAGGAAAGAATAGGAAATTGTACTCTAGGTTAATAGTCAAGCTTTGCTGTGTAGCAGCTATTTGCAAAGGCCAGATGGTCACAGTTTCAAGGGGCCTTCCTTTTAATTGAGTATGTTTAGGTCTGCATTTATAAATGGATGTTTAGCACAATTAGATACTTAATAAACACATTCCGTTCAACTCATAAAGCCTTTGGGTCACTATGGTGACAGTTAATAATTTCTATGAACTGGATATTCAAAAAAATCATTGTGGTTTTCAAGGTGACAAAAGAATGTTGCACTTTTGGTTCTCCCCGGGAAACAGTGAAATAGATTTCGGAATTATCTATGATTTCCTGTTCTTACTCAATGTAAATGTATGCAGGATCTCTTCCAAAGTCATCTTATGCTAACTGGTTTGATTTGTAGCAATGAAATGTACCAGAAGCCTTACATTTCGCAACATACCCATGCTAGGTTTTTTTTTCTCAAGTGCACATTGTGTGTGTTTACTGAAGTACATATAGTCAAACTGAATATATATTTTGCTGTTTGTTCTTGCTCTATCTTGCTGGGTGGCAAAAAGTCTGGGAAAGTAAAAGGGAGGAGGGCCCAAAATGAGAGAGTTAAGAGGCTGGAGACCCCCTTTTTAAAGAGGGAAGGAATGACTATAGTGCACAGAATGAAGTAGGGAGGAAAAAGTTTGTGGGTGGGAGGGTAGCATTGTTCTCCATATCACAATTTGAGAAAATAACCCAATCTTCCAACAATTTTCTAGTGTGTATAGTATTTGACCTTAATATATATAAACAATCTGATACGTTTGCTTGAGTGCTGGACATTCCTGTCCTTTGAAAATCAGATAAGAGTTAACCTCAGAATTTTGGTTATTTTTCCATTCTGGCAGACTGAATCAGCTTCTCCTAAAGGAACAAAGAAAAGGAGAAAAAGGCATAATGCCAGAGGGATTTAATTCTAGGGTAATTTATTTATTTATTTATTTTATTGGATTTGTATGCCGCCCTTCTCCCGAGGGACTCAGGGCAATTCACAAACACATAAAAAATACAAGAGACATTAAACGCTAAAATTCACTAATAAACACAATTAGAATTTAAAATTAAGACAACAATAAAACCAGATAAAATCAGTGATCAGTCCAGGCCCGCGCGTTGAAATAGCCATGTCTTCAAGTCGCGGCGGAAGGAGCGGAGGTCGGGGCCAGTTTGTTCCAGAGGGTCGCCGCATCCACAGAGAAAGCTCTCCCCCTGGGGGTCGTCAGCCGACATTGCCTGGCCGACGGCACCCTGAGGAGGCCAACTCTGTGGGAGCGCGCCGGGCGCTGTGAGGATGCCTGTGGCAGCAGGTGGTCCCG
The DNA here is from genome assembly GCA_032468115.1 of Grayia smithii. Lineage (NCBI taxonomy): Eukaryota > Metazoa > Chordata > Lepidosauria > Squamata > Grayiidae > Grayia > Grayia smithii. The sequence continues at coordinate 188,884 of JANHFM010008926.1, forward strand.
CAAATACCCCGGTCCTAAGCCATGAAGGGCTCTATAGGTTAATACCAGCACCTTGAATCACACGCAGAGGAGAACCGGGAGCCAATGCAGCTCGCGCAGGAGCGGTGTAACATGGGAGTACCGAGATACTCCCATCACAACCCGTGCAAACCCATTTTGGACCAGTTGAAGCCTCCGAGTGCTTTTCAAGGGCAGCCCCATGTAGAGGGCATTACAGTAGTCCAGTCTAGAGGTGGCTATTTCTTTTTTCTTTCTTTCTTTTTTAAAAAAGTTTTTTATTTTTTTTACAAACATATCAATGCGTGGCACCTGGTTGTCATGCATTCTAATACAAATAAAACTAGTAGAATTAATCATAGCTATTACATTCAATCAACTTATATATTTCTAATAATAATACACATTTATATCATAAGCTGCAGTCTGTCATTATTCAATCATTCCATGTTTTCTCTTGTTGTTGCTTTTGTTTTATTATATAAAAGTGTACACATTAATATCCCCCCTTCTCTTTATTTCTCTTATTCTAACTTTTAATCATGTCACCCTTTATTTAAAAAACGTTTTCTTTCTATCCTACCTAACTTCTAGTCATCTCACCTACCTAAAAAAAGAAGAGAGAGAGAAAAAGAAAAGCAAATCAGAAGAACAAAAAGGAGAAATCATCTATCCATCGTCTCTTGCCCGCTTCAATACTTTTAATTGCTATGCTTTTTGTTGACTTGCCTCCCATATTCCTCTCTTCGATCCTTACCTCTGTCTGCATCTGTCTTGGCTGTTCAATCTAGATATTTCTCCCATCTCTACCCTCTTCCACTGCCCAGTTTCCAAAATTTCTGCTCAGGTCCCTATCTCCCTTTGGCTATTTCTCAACTGTCTCCTTTGTTCCTCAGAGATATGGCAGAAGCGTTAAAATAACCTGGTCCTCTCCCAGACTGGAATTTTCAAATAGTGTTGCCTTTTAATCTTCTCCCAGTTTAATAACAAGGCCTCTCGTATGTAATGT
>JANHFM010008926.1:189989-202368 GCA_032468115.1 Grayia smithii
CCCTGCCACGCCCACCAAGCCACGCCCACAGAACCGGTAGTAACAAAATTTAGATTTCACCCCTGGACCTTACCAAGGCATTATAACCACAGGCTTGAACAAGGCAGTTTGTTCGGCGTGTTGCACGAGGATTTGTGTAAAAAGGAACACTCAGAGCTAGCAGTGAAGCCCTCAAATCAGGAGTGACCCTTTGCCTTGGCCAAGCAGGGAAGGACTTGCTGAGAGAGACCTCTGTGGGGGAGGGAATTTCCTGACAATCTGAGCACAAACACCTGGGCAGGTGATGCCACCAGCTGGCCATTTTATGCCCATAGTGGCCGAAAGGCTGCAAACATTGATGGACTTAGCTGAGATGGCTAAACTATGATTTTAAAAAAAACATGATTACTTTTGTTTCTACTTGGAAACCACTTCTGGACTTTGTGCTTGAGGGGGAAAAAATGAAACTTTGATTTGGGCTTTGCCAATTAAATAATTTTGTTGTAATAGAAATGGCTAGTTCAGACTAGAAATAAAAATTAAGATAAGCAAGAAAATGTTAAGAGAAAACCTGTCAAATCTTGATGGATATAAATCACCAGACCTGATGTATTATGTGCCAGAGTTCTTAAAAGAGCTGGCAGATGTCATATCCTAACCATTGTTTCAAAAGTCCTATAGCACTGGGGAACTTCCAGAGGACTGGAAAAGAGCTGATATGGAAAAAGGGGGGAGGGGGAAAACCCAGTGGTGGGTTGCTCCTGGTTTGACCTGGTTCGTGTGAACTGGTAGCGGTGACAGTATGATGTCACTGTCTCACGCATTTGGTGTGCATGTGAGCGAAGCGACTTGCGTGTGCCAATCACAGGCAAAGCGTGTGCATGAAGAGAACCAGTAGTAAAGGTAAGTAGAACCAACACCTGGGAAAACCAGATCCAGGAAATCACAGGCCAATCAGCCAATACCTGGGAAAATACTGGAAAAGGTCATGAAAAAACAGATCTATGAACATCTGGAAAGAAATCAAATTACAACTAGGAGCCAGCATGGGTTCGTTAAAAACAGACCATGCCACACCAATCTTATTTCATTCTTTGACGAAGTGACTGAATTAGTAGACCAGTGAAATATTGTGGACATAATATACTTAGACTCCAGCAAAGCATTCGACAAAGACCATAACTTACTTCTTGATAAGCTAGAAAAATGTGGGATAGATAGCATCACCACCAGATGGATTTGTAACTGGCTGAGAAAGCGTATTCAATAAATAGTCCTTAATGGGTCTATGTCTACATGGAGAGAAGTAAGCAGTGGGGTGCCACAACGTTCCGTCTTCAATAACTTCATAAACGACTTAGATGAGGGAATAGAAGGGGAACTCATCAAATTTTCAGATGACACTAAGCTGGCAGGAATAGTCAATATTCCAGAAGACAAACTCAGAATCCAAAAAGATCTTGACAGATTTGAACAATGGGCCACATTCAACAATATATTTAATGTGGCAAGATTTTTAAGCAAGATTTTACACCTAAGCAGGAAAAATCAAAGGTACAAGAACAGATTAGGCAAAATGTGACTCCAAAACAGTAACTGTGAGGGACCTTGCAGTCCTAATGGATGATCATTTGAATATGAGCTAGTGGTGTGTAGCAGCAGCCAAAAGAGTTTATACAAACCTTGCTTATATAAACAGGTGCATAGAATTAAAATCACTTGAAGTATTTGTACTGCTTTATAAAATCTTACTAGGGCCACATCTGGAATATTGCATCCAGTTTTGGTCACCACATTGCAAAACAGATGTTGAGACTTTGGGAAAAGTGTCAAGAAGAGCAATTAGGATGATTTATAGGCCTGGAGACCAAAACATATGAAGAACGGTTGCAGGGTTTGGGTTTGGCCAGTCTAGAGAAAACAAGGACCAGGGGGAAGCGACCCTCTGGAATGGGTTGCCCACCGACCTCCGGATTGCCCCTGACCTCCGCTCCTTCTGCCAGGATCTGAAAACGTGGCTGTTCCAACAGATTGGCTGACGTGATTGGGTTTTAAATTATTTATTTTTATCTATTTTTAAAACCGTTTTAACATGAATGTTAAATTTTATACAATTTTATATTGTATATTGTTTTAATTTTTGTGAGCCGCCCCGAGTTCTTTCGGGAGAGGGGCGGCATATAAATATAAATTAAATTAAATAAATTAAATTAAATGAACATGATAGCAGTCTTCCAGTATTTGAGGGGCTGCCAAAAAGAGAAGGGGGTCAAATTATTCTCCAAAGCACTCAAAGGCCAGTCAAGGAATAATGGATGGAAACTAATCAAGGAGAGAAGCAACCTGGAATTAAGGAGGAATTTTCTAACAGTGAGGACAATGAACTAGTGGAACAGAATTGGCCTTCAGATGTTGTAGATGCTTCATCACTGGAGGTTTTAAAAAAGAGAGTGGACAACCATTTGTCTGAAATGGTATAGGTTCCCCTGCTTGAGCAGGGGGCTGGACTAGAAGACCTCCAAGGTCCCTTCCAGCTTTATTCTGATTAGCTGAGAGATCCCAGCGCAACCATTATGCTTGGCTTTGTTCACACAAAATCCTTGACCTGCTTTTAATCTCTTCCCTTCCCTTCCCTCCCGTCTCCATGTTCAGGAGATGAAGTTCCTGGTGACTGATGAGCAGTGGCAGGCAAAGGAGATTTTACGTGGACAGCTATAATAACATATGTTTAAAACTGACAAATATCTACATACATGAGAATCTTTCATATATCAAATATTTTTTCCTACCATTCTGTTTCATTTTCCTGTTTTTTTCTGCTACTCCCCTTCCCTTCCGCTTACTGTAATTAAATAAAGGCAGAAAACTGTTGAGGTCAAGGACCAGGCCCAATAACTCCCAAGCACGATGGTTTATTAAAAAATGATTTATTGAGTTTGATAAAAGTTTGCATGGCATTAATGATGTTCTGCTTCCTTTGCAGGCACATACAGAAAGCAGGGAATGAACCTGTGCACAGGTTCTTATACAGAGGGGGAGGAGCATGGTATAAAAGGTAAGTCACATGTTGATTATACAGTTAACTCTTTATTCACCAGCACACATTAGTTAGGTATTTTACTCCTACAAAAACTTTCTCTCATTTGCCTCAGAGTCTCCAACCAGACCATTTGCATGGCACCAGAGCAGAGTCCCTGCATCTACCCCAGACTGAACTCTGGAGTAAACCCTTCATAGGGACCGAGTTTCAGGGACTTTGTGCTCCAAGAGCTTCTTCCCCTGTGCATCACCTCTGGAAAGCCACCTTGGGGAACGATGCTCTGCCTCTCAGCTCCTCTTTCTCTGACAAGGTGGGGAGGGAACCCCCCCCAAAAGGAGCCAAAGGAGACACCTGAGACCAAGAGGGATGCGAGGACCAAAGCTTTATTGAAGAAAAGAAGGTATGAACGCAGGGTGGGTGTGGGGGGGAGGGTCTCCAGGGTGGTCCAGGACAGTAGAAGGCTCTTTGGGTCAAGTTTTGGGTCTCCTTGTTGGTAATCCTGTAAAAACAAATATTCAGATATGAGGTTTGTGCCCAGAACTGCCTCCAGTGCTTCACCCTCCCTCGTCTTACAACCCTGGAGACCCAAAACTGAAATCAGGAGGAATGGCCTGATTGGGAGAGAGCCAGGAAGCAATGGGGCAGCCTCCCCCTTGGAGTTATGGGGCTCCATCACTGAGGGTTTCAAGCAAAGGTGGGACAGGATCTCTCCAGGTGCTCTGAGGATTTCTGCACTTGAAGGAGGGTGGACTAGATGACCTTCAGCATCTTTCTCCAATCCTCTCCTTCTAGGGGACCTCAAGGCCACTGCTTGGAGGACAGACAAGGACATGAGCTTCCTGACTCGGAGAGGGAACATTTCTCACAAACAGAAATGTGAACTTGTGACCCTAACCCCCTGGTGAAGCTATGGACCTTCCTGTCACCTGAGCATGGACCAGTTTTGCGCTGCCCAAAGCATGAGCTGGACCAAACTTGGCAAAGGTGTTCTGTCCCAGCCTCTCCTTCTCCCATTTTCGGATCTCTCAGGACCCCAAGCATCTCCATACATGCAGGATGAAACATTGCCAGGGTCCTACCTCCTCACTGCCTTCCCCACCAAGCAGAGCCATTTTTAAAAAATTGGATTTGTATGCCGCCCTTCTCCCGAGGGACTCAGGGCAGCTCACAACTCTAAAAACACATAAAAAAATACAAGAGACATTAAAGCTAAAATTCACTAATAAAAACAGTTGGAATTTAAAATTAAGACAACAATAAAACCAGATAAAATCAGTGATCAGTCCAGGCCCGCGCGTTGAAATAGCCACGTCTTCAAGTCGCGGTGGAAGGAGTGGAGGTTGGGGGCCGTCCGGAGCTCAGGGGGCAGTTTGTTCCAGAGGATCAGCACACCCACAGAGAAAGCTCTCCCCCTGCGGGTCATCAGCCGACATTGTCTGGCCAACAGCACCCTAAGGAGGCCAACTTTGTGAGAGCGCACCAGGTGCTGGGAGGATGCCTGTGGTAGCAGGTGGTCCCGCAAATACCCCGGGCCTAAGCCATGAAGGGCTTTAAAGGTTAATACCAGCACCTTGAATCGTACACGGAGGAGAACCGGGACCCAATGCAACTGGAGTGTTGCATGGGGTTCTTTGGGGATGTATTTTTCATACCTGCTGTTTCCAAGGCTTATTCAAAATGATATTTTCTTCGAAAAACAGACTGAAAGGGGACAGATTTTATTAATGAATTACTACAGAAATATTCCATCAGAAGGGAGCGTTTGTAATTTAGTTGAACCACGCAATCCTTGGTGCTGCTCTCTGAGCTTGGTTGTTTGCTTGCAGGTATTTCATTATCCAACTATGTAATGTCATCAGTGCTAGAGAATGAGAGGTTCTCTATTTACATACAGTACCTTTCCTTGCCAGGGTCGATGTGGCTGTGATTTTCTCTTTGGTAGTTCCTTGATTAGGGTATTGTTTTCTGTTTGATCGTTTGCATGTGTCAATCACTGTTTATCTGGGTATTGGCTGATGGACTTTTTCTTTCTGTCTTAGCATTTTTATTGTCTCCTTTGAGGTCTGTAAATGTGATTTATTTCTATGTGTCAATTGAGGACTGATTCTCTACCATTTTTGGACTTAGCTTGGACCAGGATGTTCACATTTTATCTGTGGAAATTATGGTTAAATCTGTCCATGTCTTTTGAGATTAAAGGGTTTTCATCATGTCTTCTGATTGCTAGTTGGTGTTCATGGATGTCCTCTGCTAGTCTTCTGCTTGCCTGTCCTACATAATGGCTGTTACAATCCTATCACAATATGTTTTAGAATGAATCCTGTTGTTTTCTTTTCCAGTTATTGGGTTGTTTGGTTTGCTTAAGATGTTTGGGGGGGCTTTCGTTGAGTTGCGTGCTATGGTGATGCCTGTGATTGTAATTGTTGGTTATTTCTGAGATGTTTTTAGTGTATGATAGTGCTATCCATTTTATTGGAAGACGCTGTACTGTATGGGAAATGGACCACCTACATAGCATCTTCCAACAAAACATAACTTTATCAAAAAATGCCTGGCAACTCAATCCATTATAGCACATCCAACAAAAGCTATGAAAAGAATAATATCTGCAAGCAAATAACCAACTCAGAGCGCAAAAAAAAAGTGTATTATATGCACAGATGCTTAATTTGCAGATTTGAGGGATCGTGACTATAACAGCTTGCCGGTGAATAGGACTTTTATTTCATTGAGCATTTAAAAACCCATTTCTAACGAAAGCAAGCCAACATTCAAAGCTGGGGGTAAATTGGAAAAGTAGGTCATATTTCTGTTTTGCTCAACGATTGCAAAAAGGAGTTTCAGTTTCTTTTTTTCAAGTAGCCCATTTTACTATTTGGGGAGGGTGATGTAATTGCCTTAAATTCCAGAGGCACATTTCACCCCAGCCAATTTTTCCCTTGAAAGTAGCTGCCATTATCCGTTTGATATGTGTCTCCATCCCATTTAAAAATCTCAGCAATTTGTTTGGTCTCCCACAATTTAGCTAGAATTCGAAGATCCTCAGAGGAAGTTATTTTCTAGCATGTTTACCTTAGTGATTGGTTCTTTAACGGTGATAATTATTTCATGTAGCATAAGTCTGTCTCTTATTTGCCCTTTTCTGGACAACAGGAGAGCATCTTTGCTTGACCTCTGTCGTCATTAAATCATCTAACTGCTTGTTAAATTTCCTACTCTTTGTCCTACTCTTTGATTATCTTCAATTGAATCATTTTTATTCACCAACTTTCTGCATGTATGTTTAGAACATGCATTAAATTGTATATAGAGATTTTTTTGTAATGAAATGGTGGCCTGACTTGTAAGTAAAATTATTTCTGTGCTGCTTCTCTTATTCTTGAGGTTATGCTGCAAAATAGACCACACGCCAATAGCCAAGTCTCTAGCCACTTAAACATGTAAACAGTCTGGCATCTTACGATGTGGAAAAAATTCTTGTGCAGTGTTTTTAATACGATCAGCATGTTAAAGTTCTGTGTGCGGCTATGTCAGCTTTGTTTGGCATAATCTTCTCTTTTGTAACCTCCCCATAATGTGGAACCAAATTGTTTACTTGTGTAGTTTTTATGTAGCAATTAGTTTCTGGGGTGACTTAAGTGTATTCATATTTTTTCCGTCGACTGGGTTTTAAGCAAAGGAAACTGCACAATTTTGGAACCAATGTTACCAAAGTCATATATTGCAAGGAGCCATTTTATGAACCGTTATAAAACTCTTTCTTCGTCATCATAAAATACTTGGCAAGTTTGGATTGAATTTTGACTTTGTTTTGGTTTTGTCTGTTTCTGGTCATCTTATCCTCTTTATGTTGGGAATGCCTACTCAGAATTCTACTTTTCATTCTAGATATGCACCGCTACATTTTCATTTGGGCAGAAGAGATAAGGTTCAGTATAAGTTTTCTGGGTTCTTATTGCCTCCAGTTTGTAATATATTCATTCTTTTAGTTTTCTCTTTTCGAGCCAAAATGACATTTTATACCACGCTGTAAGTATTTGAAAACATCTAGCTGACCACTCTTGGAAATTGATTGCCTTGACAATCAATGCCTATTTCTGATCCTGGAAGATCCCTTGACAATGCCTATTTCTGATCCTGGAAGATCCCTTCTTATGTACATAATTGCACATCAGGAACACACATGGTGAAAAGTACTAAGGTTTTGTATTTATTCTCCCAATGTTTTGGTCTTTTCTAATGGTTTTCTTATAGCTGCTGTCAGATGGAACAAGAATGGTCAGTGACTAAAGTTGTAGGTGAAAACTTTAGAAAGGGATCGTAGTGGAGAAATAATCTCATTAAGATAGCAGTCTTTCTATACTTGAGGGGCTGTCACAGAGAAGGTGGGGGGTGGGGGAGAAATCAACCTATTTTCCGAAGCACCAGAAGGCAAGACAAGAAAGTATGGCTGGAAACTAAACAAGGAGAGAAGCAACCAAGAATTAAGCAAAAAAATTCCTGACAGTGAAAACAGTTAATCAGTAAAACAACTTATCTCTAGAAATTGTGGGTGCTCCACCACTGGAAGTTTTCAAGAAGAAACTGGATGGCCATTTATCTAGAATGGTATAGAGTCCCGCTTGTATAGGGGGTTAGACTAGAAGACCTCAAAAGTTCCTTCCAATTCTGTGATTTCAAGATGATTTGCTGCATCTTACAACCTGGGAAAGCGATGGGCTTTATTTTCAGTAAACCTTTAAGTGTCCAGCTAGTGGCAGCCGTAATCCCTTAGCTCAGTGGTTCTCAACCTGTGGGTCGGGACCCCTTTGGGTCACCTAAGACCATCGGAAAAACATATTTCCGATGGTCTTAGGAACCGAGACACCGCTCTTCTATCAATATAGGCTCAGTATAAGGGGCCACGGGTTGGCGCGACACAATTGAAAACGAACTGAAGAGGAGGAGGCAGCAGGAGGAAGAGGTGAAGGCACCATGGCAGCAGCAGCAGAAGCAGCAGCGGGGACTCCTCAGGAAGCAGCCAAGTCCACCGCCCCTTTGCCTGTCTCCTCGCCTCCCTCCCCGCCATGGAGACAGACCAGGGAGCAGCAGCACCAAGAAAAGGGAGCCGCGACCAACTTCTGTGTGTGCTGCGAGGGAGAGGAGGGGAAACTACCGAAGACTGTGCCACTTTGGAGAAAGCCATCCAGTGGGGGTCACCACAACATGAGGAACTGTATTAAAGGGTCGTGGCATTAGGAAGGTTGAGAACCACTGCCTTAGCTGGTATTAGAAAGCTGAGCAGGATCAGCCATAGTAGTTATAGGAGTATGCAATGCTTCAGATTCAGTTTGGAAGAAGGGTTTCAAAGTGCATGGGAGTGTGAACACAACAATTGCCAAAACAGCTTTGTCTCTTTCCAGCATTGTTTGACTGCAGTGAAAGAAGCCTGCAGCAGCAGCTGTGCAATCTGGAAAAAAGAAGCTCTTTTAATGAATTACAGAAGTGTTGCATTCATATTCCCCTGGCTTCCAAACTATCTCTTCAGATTCAAATATTAACCACTAAGGTTAGTACTGGATGGGAGACCATTTTTTAAAAATCCGATTATTTCTTTCTATTTTGATTTTTTTTAAAAAAAAAATAAAATTCTGTTTTGAATTTTAAAAAGATAATCAGCTGAGGTTTATTTTTTTTTGCATACAGACATTTTTAGGTAAAGTAATAATGAGTTTTGAAAAAGAAGCAGGATTAGATTATTAACTCGATCAAGTTATTTCAGCAGTCAGGGTAGCATACGGATAGATAGGTAGGTTGGTAGGTAGGTAGATAGGTAGATAGATAGCTTTTATTTCCAGACACGACTATTGCTTTAGAACATATTCTACTGACATAATAATATAAGTTCAATCTTAGAAAACCATAATGAAATACGATGTGCAAAAAGGTTGAAGGCAGTTAGATATGAGTACAAAAAGATACAGGGTTATGTTAAACAGAAAATTAAAAGTTCAATAAAATGTCAGTGGTAAAATGTCAGGTCCCTAGAAGACAGCACTATATGCAAAGAGAGAAGAATATGAAATGGGAGAAGAATTTATCCTGGGTTTGCAGGGTTTCCCTTTTAGAATCCAAACAGCTGATTGTGTTGTTAAAACATAATTAAGTGCTGAACAATAATTCTGGAGTTTATTTTTTTACTTGCTTTCTATTTTCTAAGAATGGGCTTCTGACAGTGGAAATATTGGAAGAAATTAATCAAAGCTGAAGGACACTTGGAGCCAAAAGCTTGATGTAAACCAGAGTTGGATTTCAGCAAGTAGGAGGAAGAAAAGTGAGGTCTAAAAGTTAATGGGCCAGCAATTATTCACTGATTATATTAACCTGCATTTCTATATTTCCCTAACAAGTTCTAGGTTTGCTGTGAGAGATTTTTTTATAGAAAAAAGAATAGATAACATAATATCATTGCTTTTGTTGGCATTTTAAAACGCAGAGAAGAGTGTTCTTTAGTGAAAGGCCATGCTCTCTACACAAAACACACAAACTATAGAAAATCAGGAAGAAAGATTCCTGCTATTGGGAAGGCTCATTGATCCAGCCAACGTTTCTTTATTTGTTTATTTGCTAGATTTATAACGCACCTTTTGTAGAGGAGTTCAAGATGCCATGCAAACTGCTTCATCCTCCAAATATTCCACATAGCATTCCTGGAATGGAGGTAGATTAGAACCTGGTGGGTCTTTCCTCTCTTAGCCAAGACCTTCTTTACCACTACACTACTCTGGTTCTCGCTCTTCCCTGATTACCAAAGAGCAAGAGGTGATTTTTGGCAATGTCCTTTCCCTTCAGCCCTATCCTCATAGTTTTCTGAATTGTGACCCTACACTAGTGGTGGTGAACCTTTTACTTACCGAGTGCCTAACATGAATGCGCTGCGAGCGCTTGCATACCATCAGCACTAATATGCGGGTCCTCCCCATGTGCTGTGCGTGCAACCGCACTATCGGCACATGCGCACAGCTTTCGTGTGTACCCCCACCCTGCACTGCACACACAACTACACCCTCTGTGCATGTGCACAGCTTTCACACATGTGCCCCAGCATGCGCTGCACATGCAATCTCACCATCTACACATGCGTGTGGCTTTCGTTTGCACAATGCATGCGCGCATACACTGCGCACCAGTCATCTTGTGCGCATGCTCAGGAGAGCTCCAAAGACCAGCTGGGTCCCCTGAATTGTGTGCATGCGCACCAGAGGCCTGAACAGCAGCTGGGGTGTGCGTGCATGCACAGCTTCATGTGAGTTTGGCGATAGCTCGTGTGCCTGGAAAAATGGCTCTGTGTGCCACAGGTTCGCCATACACTCTAAAACTGTTTTGGGAGAAACAGTATTGGGGTATGGGAGAGAAAGCTTAAAAGTATTACTCCCCTCTTGTTTTGTTCATGGGGGTCTCTGTTAGAGCAAGGAAAATTTTATCAGCTGAGGATACTTTTATCAGCTGAGGATACATCAGTTGGATGCCACCCAACACCTGAAGTATTTAGTATTCCGCTTATTTCTTTTATGCTCTCTCTCTCAATATTTACTAAAAACATGGGCTTCCAGATGGAAAGATGGATCAGTCTAGCATGATTCTGAAAGAGTGGCCTTGTAGTGCAGAAGCAAAAGCTGGCAGTTGGGCAATATACCTGAGCTAATGGAGCTTCTCTAGGTAAAGAGAAGCCATGGCATCATCCATATGAACTCCAGGAGGCAACTCCTTGCAAGCAAACCCTTAAGACCTGGAGATACCCCATAAGCGATCTGTGAGTAGAATATTGGGAGCCACTGGAGAAGATACTGCTCACAGCTTCATGCGTAGCCTGTTTAAAGGACACTGGGGCTGCCCAATCTAATTTCTATAGCATGTTTAAATGGAGTACATTTTAAATTTAAAGAGACCTTCAGAACAGCCGAGCACCTAATGCCATCCGGGTAAATGTATCTTTGATCTGGGAAAGATTAAAGTGAGGAAGGAACCAGTTACAAAAATTTAAAAAGAATTAAATGCAAAAAATCTTACCAGGATTTTGGAGTATGAAAGTTAAAAAATGAAGTAAAAAGACAATTACATTTGGAATATTGCCTTAATTAAAAGGTTCTTTTGAAATAAACAATTTGCATGAATTGACTGGTATAGTTTTGCAAGCATTGTAGTTGAAAATGTAATATTTTACATTGTAAATTTAGCTACATGATGATAAATGATGATTAGATTTATATCTCACTTTTCATTCAGGAACCCAGGCGGTGTAGATACTACTCTTTCTTCCTATATTTTCAAGAACAATCACCCTATAAGGCAGGGCTGGGCAATTAATTTTCCCAAAGAGCCAATGAAAAACTGAGACTGTTTTGGATGGCCAAACCAATGTAGCCTCATTTGATGTACTCAAACTCCATCATCTCAACTCCTCAGAATGTTCCAGTCAAGGGGCCACAAAAACGCTTTCTGTCCTCACCCTCCTGCAGCCGCCAGCCGGCTGAAGGAGCACATAGCAACTGCACAGAGATGGACTCATCTCCACTTCTCCTTCCCCCTGCAGACCCCATATTTCCATTTAATTTCTCATTTTCTGTTGACCTCATGCGGGCTGGACAGGGACAGCTAAAGGTGCGAATGTGGGCTGTGGGACGTAAAATGCCCAGATTTGCTATATGGCATATATGTAATAGAAAAACTGCAATAGTCAGCCTTTCAATGATCTGTATACATGGCAGAATTATTACATTATTCTTTGCTGTTCTATTAAAGTTTATTCTCTCAAAAGTAGATTTTCTCTTTGCTTTCCTTCTCTAACATTTGTCTGTGGAGATTCTCAATCATCCAAGTCATGGTTGTCCCAAAGGTGATTTTTCTAGGCAGTGGTGGGATTCAAATAATTTAACAACTGGTTCTCTGCCTTAATGACCGACTGGGTGGGTGTAGCCATGGTGAGCATGGCCAAGGGTGTGTGACAGGCAGCACTCAGCTTCCTGCAACCTCCTGGGAGCAAAAACAGGCTGTGGGGGCATGCCGCAACCCCCCTCGCACCCCATTTTGGGCCTAGTAGGCCTCCCTGCAGCCTCCTGGGAGCAAAAACAGTCCTTGAGGGGGCACATGCACTACCTCGTGCCCCATTTTGAGCCTAGTAGGCCTCCCTGCACTGACTAGGAGCCAAAATGGGGCATGGGGGGGACTCCGGGGAGGGGAGGGGCCAGCCAGCAATTTAACAACCGGTTGGCCCAAACCGGCTGAATCCCACCACTGTTCTAGGGCAGGGGTCTGCAATCTTAAACACTCAAAGAGCCACTTGGGCCCGTTTCCCACAGAAAACAAAACACTGGGAGCCAC
>JANHFM010008926.1:225454-236151 GCA_032468115.1 Grayia smithii
GAATTCTCCAGCCAACAAGCTGGCTGGAGAATTCTGGGAGTTGAAGTCCACACATTTTCAAGTTGCCAAAGTTGAGAAATATTACCCGACTGGAATTGGAATTTTGTCATTGTCAGTCTGCATCCGGGTCTTTCCAGTTACAGCACAAAACATGCCAAAATCATAGGGTGAGGCTGTTGATCAGCAGTTTAATTTTCTGATTTAACTACAGGGGTGTGAACAGACTGATGAAGGCCTTTGTCTGCAGTTGTCATTCCTGAGGCTGTTTTCCAAATGAAATTTGGAATCATATCAGCGAATTCCAACTCTTACCCTGCCACCATTTCCAGGGTGTAGATTATCTACTTTTCTTTTAAGTCTACATGCTAATATGAATAGTTTGTTTTGATAGAAGTTGTCCAGATTTCTCTGGGTATTTTTAACTATTCTAAAATGACAATGGAAACATCAGATTTTCACATGATTTCAGTAAAAATGTTTTCAGTGACAGAAATATACATGATGCTCTGAGATGTGCCAGTCCCAAGAGAAGATACGTAAAAATAATATCACATAGGGTTAGATTCAGTGAAAATACATTTATTTCTGATCCAAGGGTGTGGCATTATTACCATGCTTCTTTTGGGCACATAGTTGTGTACATCACAAAGTACATTTTCACATTAATGGAGCCATTCCTTCCATAATAAGAATGACCAGGAACACTTTTGTTCAAATGTGCTTGGGAAAAACCATTGCAATTATATTTCAAAATTTTAGAACATACAAACCTTTGCTTGTTCCTTTTTTCTGAAATTGTTATTATATTGGTCCTTTGGAATAAGACTTACAAGTCTGTATAGACCTTCTTTCACTTCAGTTAACAAATTAAACTAAAACAGACCAAAATTGTCTTCTTCTTCATGTTGTCGTGTCGTCCCCCCCCACACACACACCCGGCATTTAATCATATAACCTGATGAAAAACTACAGGAATTCAAAATTACCAGCTCTTTTTTAAATGTTCTCTTGGCCTCATGAAAATATTAACTTCATGAACCTGGGTTGTAATTATGTGGCCTTTATGATTTTTGTTTTATTCTGCCAGTCTTGGTGGTGGAGCATAGCAGAATTGATAGTCAGGAAAACAATAGACATGCAATCAAAGCTTTTCCAGAGACAAAAGTTTTTGTTAGGCAGCTAATTTGTAAAGTAAGATAAGGGCAATTATCTGAGTCAGAAAAGGAGAGAAATTACTGTTTGGTATTGACTCGTAAAGTCAATACGTGGTGGCTCAGGGCCTAAGACACTGAGCTTGTCGATCAAAAGGTCATCAGTTCAGCGATTCGAATCCCTAGTACCATGTAATAGGGTGAGCTCCCGTTACTTGTCCCAGTTTCTGCCAACCTAGCAGTTCGAAAGCACGTAAAAAATGCAAGTACAAAAATAGGGACCACCTTTGGTGGGAAGGTAACAGTGTTCTGTGCAGTGGTGGGTTGCCCCCGGTTCGGTCCGGTTTGCGTGAATAGGTAGCGGTGATGCTGTGATGTCACTGAACCGGTTCTACGCGTCCCAGACCGCCCCCCCGCGCCCGTACTTACCGGTCTGTGCGCGGAGCGTGCTTGCATGCATGTGCAGGAAACTTTTTTTATGTTTTTCATTAAAAAAAGCTTCTGCGCATGTGCAGGAGTGCCCATCCAGCGCGCGTGCACGCAAAGTGTGCACACGTGCCGGACGCGCGCTCCGTGCACCCCAACCACGTGCAAAGCGCATGCACCTTTAGAACCGGTAGGAGAGGTAAGTAGAACCCACCCTTGATTCTGTGCACCTTTGGCATTTAGTCATGCTGGCCACATGACCATGGAGATGTTTTCGGACAGCGCTGGCTCTTCAGCTTTGAAACAGAGATAAGCACCGCCCCCTAGAGTCGGGAACGACTAGCATATATGTGCGAGGGGAACCTTTACCTTTATCCATAGAATAATGTATTTATTTGATTTATCAGAGATGAAGAAGCTTCTTGGATTTGAAGCAAAATGTCTTCAAAGAAAAACCAGAAAGTCCAGTTACCTCCTGAAAAAGCACCTTTGAGATATTTGATTTATATTTCATCTTTATTTCTTTACAACTCAAAATGGTGTAAATAACGCTCCCTCCTATTTTCCCTAGCAACCCTGTGTGGTGGCTAGGACAATGAGAAAGAGAGAGAGACTGACCTCAGATTACCCAGTAAGTTTTCCTGTCCTAAGGGAAGACTAGAACTCATGGCCTCCCATTTTCCAGGCCAGTGCCTACAGTGCCTAAGCTGCCTTATTATACTGTAATCATTATTTTGCTTTTTATAGTGCCACTTCTGACCAAAAAACCTCACCTACTTTAGTCACAGAACTAAAGAAAACACATGTTTTCTTTGGGAACATGTCTATTTGCTCAGAAAAAGGACTAAAAGAAAAAAAACTATTAGCACTGCAATCAGGAGTAGAGAGGGAGGAGATAACAACAGATTTATGCTTTCTTACTGCTTAATGGCCTCCATGACCGCCATTTTCTGAAAGGGCCAGTCTCCCAGCAGTCATTTTAAAAAGCATCCCTAAGATGGCTTCAAAATTCCAGATGTGCCTGTGAATCCCCAACAGTTGTAAACAGTTATAAACTTGCTCCTAATTACACTCTTATTTTATTTTCCTTATGATTATTTGCCTTAATATGCATAAAGTAGCCTATAAAATCCAGACTTCAGCTAGTCAACAAAATCAGTGAATATACTTAACTTTAAATAACCCTCAACTTCACAGACAAACATGGGGGGGGGGTAGACTTTTAGCCTCATGTCTATTAATATGGTAATGAGATCATAAAAATGCATAAAATGTATGTAAAATAAATATAATGGATGTGACAGTGTAGGAACATTCTCCTGAGTAATTTACAAGAGACTGAATGTTGTCCGCTGGGTTGCTTTCAGATTTTACCCATTACATCCCAAGCTCACAGATTGAGGTCCATAAAAACCAGAGCTTTATTATACTATAATAACTAAATTGTGCAGGCTCTTTCTGCTTTCCAGATGTGTGAGGGCTCCTCTCCCATAATCTGAAGCTATGGCAACAGATTTTGGGAATTGAATTCCAACACATTCAGGGACCAAATACTTGGAGAAAGCTGTTAGTTGCTGATAAGTGAAAAGTATTGTATTTTTAAGCATATGCTTTTCCAAATTTAATCAAATACCTTGTTAGCCATGGTTCATGCCATGAGGGCACTTTAGGTGGTCTGTATGTCTCAGAGTTTATTTGACGTTGTTGCTCAAAATATCACAAAATATAGGTAAGAATCTTGTAAGATGGCCACAATCTCCTCTAATTTCAGTAATTTCTTTAAAATAATAATTTTTCTTTAATATTGGTACGTCCTCTTTCTTTTGCATGCCCGCTGCTGATTGGCTAATCAAGTGGAGGGAAGTTTAAACTCCTGCCTTGGCCGACTAGTCTGCCGGAGCTCTTTAAAAGCCAAGCCCCGGCAGTCTGCCGGCCAGTTCTATTGTAACAAGCTGTAATTAAAAGTGCTGAACGGACTGCCGCTTGCCGCCTCTTCTTTCCCTGCACCGAATCTAACACTGGCGACGAAAGTACCAAGAACCTCGACAAGAACCTCACCTTGTGGAGTCCAGCAGCCATTTTAGAACCACGTGCACCACTGAAGATGGCCATGCAACAATCTCCAGCTCCAGCACCGTTCAATCCCAAAACAGAGGAATGGCCCCTCTACATGAGTCAATTCAGGCAATTCTTGTAAGCAAACAATTACCAAGATCTGCTGGACAAGTGCAAGAGAGCCCTCTTCCTCACCTACTGTGGGATGAAGGTGTACAAGACAGCGATAACTCTAATTGCATCAACAGACATCAAATCCATCTCCTGGACCACATTGCAGGCCGCCCTCAAGGACCACTTATGCGCCCACGGAAAGGCCTCTGGTGAGCAGAAACGAGTTCTATCACCGCCGCCAGCAAGAAGGCGAATCGATAAATGACTTCATAGCTGCCCTGTGGGAAATTGCTTCCACATGTGATTTCGTTAGTCCAGAGGAAATGATGAGAGACCAGGTCGTTTTGGGCATGAGGGACCTAGCGCTACAAAAGAAGCTGCTCTCAAGGTGAACCACTACATTCCAGGAGGCAGTAGAGGAAGCCAAGGCTGCAGAATCATCGGATAAATCAGCTGCCAACCTAAGGAGGACAAATGTCGTCCACCGCACCCACAGGCAACTTGAACCATCCACTGAGGGCTCAGAATTGGAGGGCGACCTGAGAGATGGTGATGCCTCCATTCACCAGGTGTTCAGAGAGAAAAGAACCAACAACCGGGAGGATGACACTAAAGAACCTCGCTGTTCCAGCTGCATGGGGCTCCATGCACAAGCATCATGCCAGTTTCGCGATGCCACTTGCCGAAGGTGCCAGCACAAAGGCCATATCGCTGAGGCATGCAGAGCATCTAACCCAACACCGTATCAAGGGAAACAGCACCAACACAGCGGGAAGCAAGGACTGGCAAGAAATCCAGCATATAGAAACAGGCGAAGAGAAGAAAGATACCCTGATGCCAATAAATCAATCATACCACCGTGGGCCACTCCGATGCCTGTAATGGCAACAAATACCACGTGACCATGCATATGGAAGGGTCGCCATGTTTGATGGAACTGGACACAGGATTGTATTTTACGATCATAGCCTGGCACCAATTAAAAGCCATCAAACACAACTTCAACAAGAAAGACCTCAAGCCACAGAACATCAAATTGTCAGACTGCCAAGGCAACCAGATTCAAGTCTTCGGCAGAGCGGACATCAACATCAAATTCAAAGACTTCCACGGCAAGCTCCCCATCACAGTCATCGCAGGGGACCACCCAACCTTATTAGGTGTGGAGTAGTTCAAGCCTTTGGGATTGGGCATCTTGGGGCTCAACCAAATCAAACCTAGACCAGCTTCTGTCCCAATTCAAGAATGTTTTCTATGGAAGCTTAGGTAAATATATTGGCAAGCCCATCTCCTTTAATTTAGATACTGATGTAACCCCGATTAGGCTAAAGCCCCGCAGGGTCCCCTTTGCTCTATGGCTCAAGGTTGATGAGCAGTTAGACAAGCTAATTGCCCAGGGCATCCTCGAGCCAATCGACCATGCCACGTGGGAGACTCCCATAGTCACCCCTGTGAAATCAGATAGGTCGATTAGAATATGTGCTGATTATAAGTGTACAATCAATAAAGTCTTACAGCAAAGCGCATATCTGGTCCCAGTAGTACAACATCTGGTGCATTCCCTGGGAAATGGAAACATTTTTGCAAAACTAGACTTAGCCCAGACATACCAGCTGCCGGTAGACACCAACACTGCAGAGGCACAAACAATAGTGATACACAGGGGGGCTTTTAAGTGCAATCGACTCCAATTCGGGGTCAGTGCCACCTCTAATATTTTCCAAAGCATGATGGAGCGCCTCCTGCAGGGGATCTCAGGGGTAGTGCTGTATTTCGATGACATATTAATATCAGGCAACTCAAATCACATCTTTTGGATAGACTCAAACAGACACTGAGCCAATTCCAAAAGAAAGGGTTACGTGTAAAAAAGGAAAAATGTAAAATTGGGGTAACACAGGTAGAATTTCTGGGATACCTAATAGACGGATCAGGCATCCATCCCACTAATGATAAGGTCAGAGCTATCAAAGATGCCCCAATCCCAAAGAATAAGTCAGAACTCCAAGCCTTCTTGGGACTTCTGAATTTTTACAGTATGTTTTTAAAACAGAAGGCAACAGTTGCTGAGTCACTCCACCAGCTTCTGGGAAAGATGGCCACCTGGACCTGGGGGAGGAAGGAAGACCAAGCATTTGCAGCTGTCAAGGACTTGTTATCATCGGATAGCATTCTCATACAGTATAATGAAACACTACCGCTCCTCCTCACCTCTCACTTACATGTCTTCCAGGATGACCAGATGGTCCATCTTCCTGTCTGGATACAACTATCAACTCACACACCGCCCTGGCAAATCCATCTGCAATGCAGATGCGCTCAGCCAATGCCCCATGGCTGAACTTGTGGACGACCCCGCACCCACACACAGTCTATTCCACATCGACTCGGAAACCTCAAGCCTGGTAACCTCCAATGAAGTTGCTGAATACACAAGGAAGGATAAACTTCTATCCCAAATCATGAACTAGGTGCTGACGGGGTGGCCGCAAGGACAGCTGGGAGAGGGATACAGAAACTATGCCACAAAACAGAAGGAACTATCCACCATAAAAAGGTGCCTACTATGGGGGGAGAGAATAGTCATTCCACAGAAACTAAGAAAGCAAGCTCTCAAAACCCTGCATATAAGACACCCCGGAATTGTCCGGATGAATTCGCTGGCCCAGAGCTATGTATGGTGGCCCAAGTTGGATCAAGACATTGCAGAGTGGGTGGCCACCTGCACACCGTGTCAACAGATGTGTCTCACACCCCTGCACACTCCTCCCAGGGAGTGGGAAACACCCAAGGGTCCGTGGTTGAGAATCCACGTTGACTTCACCGACCCCATGGGGGTAAAGTCCTTCCTAATCATTGTGGATGCCTATTCCAAATGGCTCAAAGTGGTTCCCATGTCAGTAACAACCACTGAGGTGACCATCAGAGCCCTGCGGCAACTCTTTGCAACCCACAGACTACTGGACTTATTGGTTTCTGACAATGGGTCCCAGCTGACTACCAAACAGATGGAAGTCTTCCTAGTGGAACTGGGCATCAGGCACGCATTGGTGGCACCTTATAGCTTGGCCAGAAATGGACAGGCTGAGAGAATGGTGAGATTAACCAAAGAAACTCTCAACAGAATGGGTCCTGGGGATTGGCAAGAGAAGATAGACAAGTTCTTGTTGGCACAACATATTACACCATGTGCCACAACAAACAGAAGCCCCACAGAATTACTCATGGGCAAGAAGCTTAGGTCACAACTGGACAGACTGCACTCTCAGTGCTGCCCAGAGACGCCTTTGGACTCTAGCCACCCACTCAAGGCATTCCAGGAAGGGGATCCAGTGTTCGCGCTGAAGCACACAGGTCAAACCAGATGGTTGAGAGGACAGATCATGAAAATCACCAGTCCCAAGTCCTACAGAGTCCAAATGGAGGACAGCCAGGTCTGGAGAAGACACATCGACCAGCTGCGTCGGCGGTGGGGAGAGACCAGAGTCCGGGAGCCTGAGACGGCACCAGACCAGAGGGAACCCAAACGACCAGACACAGGAGACCGTCAGCTCACCATGGAACCCAGGGATGGCGAACCGGTCCTACTACTACAATGCCCAGATTCCCTATGCTCAAGCTCGGCGGAGGAGCAGGAGGACTTATCTGATTTCAGTAGAATCCAGCAAGGACTCGGAGGCCTGAGTCCAGACGTCCCATGAAGTAATCCCTCTACAGAGTCCAGAAATCCATGTCCAGTGGTGCTGCAAGTTAATCCAGCTGGAAGAGCTGGAGATGTTAGGCCCGAAACGCACCCTCTACGGCTGGCTTCCAGGAGGTTCCACTCCAAAGAGCCAGGTGAGGTCCATCCATTCCAGATGAAGTCTCTGCAACAACTGAACCACGCAGTAGTTTATAGTCCAGTAGGACTATACGGCGCCCCACCTACCTGCGCAACTAAGTCACTTGTGTTGAATGCCGATTGGACAATACTCTGTCTGGGAGGGGAAGGGTGTTACATACTGGTACATTCCCCCATGTTTTGCATGCCCGCCGCTGATTGGCTAATCAAGCGGCGGGAAGTTTAAACCCCTGTCATTGGCCGACTAGTCTGCCGGAGCTCTTTAAAAGCCGAGCCCTGGCAGCCTGCCAGCCAGTTCTATTTACAGCAAGCTTAAATAAAGGTGCTGAATGGACTGCTGTGTGCTGCTTCTTCTTTCCCACACCAAATCTAACAGTTACAGGCTAGTATCACTGCTTTGTATCTTCTGTAATAAATACAGATGAAAAATAAGTTTTTCTACAATCTCCCTAATTTACTTGAGTACCCCTTCAACATCTTTGTATTCTATTGTCCCAAAATTGGCCAGGCATTTTGTTTTGCTTCAAATATACTTAAGTTAACTCTCTTTCATTATAATCTACATCAAAATTGTTATGGGGCAAACCTGAAAATGAAAGCTGAAAGAAAAAAGCCTAACAACTAAAATATATACACTTAAATACATTCTTATTGCTTAAATAATTATTTAATTACTTTTGCCCAATGTTTCTAAATGCTTTTTAAAAATGTTATATTTTATCATACTTTTTTAGCCCTCCAAAATTCCTGAACACCAGTTCCCATCAACCTAACTATCATGGCCAAGATTGAACATCATAGAACCAGGAGTGAAATGCTCCCGGTTCGCACTGGTTCGGGTGGCAGCGGGTGGTTCGGAGAATCAGTAATGGAAGCAGCACAAGGCTCCGCCCACCCGCCCGGATGTCATTACTTCCTGGTTTTAACCAGGAGGTAATCTGTTTTTTACCCTCTGCACATGCACAGAAGGCTTTGCGCATTTGCAGAGGGTCCAAAACCGTACATGACGTGCGCGCATCCATGGCGCGCACACTTCTGAACTGGTAGGGAAGGTAAGATTTCACCCGCACATAGAACTCTGTATGGTGCAGAAATTGGCCATTTCTAATACAGCAGAAAGACAGAACATTAAAAAGATAAGAAATTGGATGAAAAAGTCAGTGCTTCTCTACCTTGGTTGAGAGAAATGGTACTAATGTATTTCTTTGTGTTTGAACTTTATGCAAGTTCAGATAGCACAAAGAAGCTGGTATTTAAATCAGTTTGTTCTGTAAAGCTGCGCAAAATGAGACAGGAGATTCCCCCAAGCTCCTCCTCCTCCTTCTCTCACTCTCCCTAAACTACTCCGTATATCTTCTTGAGATGGAAAATACAAACTAGAGTATTAAATTCTAGAAATCCACGTTATCCCCCATTATTAAGACTCGAATATATTGATTATCAGAAGAAGCTATGTGCGTGACACAAACTCAGTTAATAATTTTACTTTGTTTCTTCTTGAATTATTTACATAATATCAATGATGAAAGAGTTAAGTGTGTTTGTATGAGTATGGAGGGGGTATGGTAACTTCCTGAGCTATTTGAAACAAAATCAACTCACTTCCTATTATAAGCATTGTTGAATATAGCACACGCTGCAGCAGGTAATTATTATACATTTGTCTTGTTTTGCTTAAAAATATATACATTCTAAGAATAATGTGTGATAATTCAGGATTATTATTCAATAAAAATAGTGCTATAATATATGTAATTATTATACATTTGTCATGTTTTGCTTAAAAATATATTCATTCTAAGAATAATGTGTGATAATTCAGGATTATTATTCAATAAAAATAGTGCTACAGTATTTGTAATTATTATACATTTGTCATGTTTTGCTTAAAATATATACATTCTAAGAATAATGTGTGATAATTCAGGATTATTATTCAATTAAAATAGTGCTATAGTTAATTACATTGTAGCTACTGATAAAAGGCCATCACTGATAAATTAAACAACTGTAAAATATTTTTAAAAAGAATGATACACAAATTTGCAATCAGCAATGAGTTGGGGAAGAGCAGTTACTATGTAATCAGAACTATGTTAAAACTACATAAGCAGCTGATATTCTAACATAATGTATAAATTGACTATTATAAATCATGTTGGATTTTAGTTAAAGCAGAAAGAAATACATTAGTAACATTTATGAATCTGATATCTGATAAAACAAAGCAATCTTTACATTGCTGTTCTAGGGAAGACAAAAGTTAGGGGCAAATTCATAAATTACATAAATGCTATAATAACTTTATTGGGGGGATCTTGCTTTCCTCTAGCTGCTTTGAAAATAGAACCTGCAGAATTATAGCTTATAACAGCATTTTTTTAACAGGCATAAACTTCTTTGTTGTTTTTTATAGAAGGTGCTGGTAGTTGATTGAAAGTGGCTTTTACAGGCTTGCCGAGACCATTTTCTAAATGTAAAATATTGTATAATAGCTGTTCTACCAAAATGTTTAGGTATTTTAAAATGTGTTTGCTTTTTATTCCTACCTCCAAATACCCACTGGCTCTTATTTGTACTGATTTGTGCTTAGCTACCCAGTCGGTTTGTCTTTAATGTGATTATTATCATTGATTCTGTATCATGTTCAGTATATTAGTTAGAATATTGGACTGGGAAGCTCATGGAGTGATTACGACCTATTCATTTATTGGCTTAACATACTTCATAGCTAGAATATGAGGAGAAAAGAGGGAGGAAGGTATTGTTTTATTGATCATTATAATAAATAGATTAAAACCTTATAAATTAAAGACAAGCACTCATACTGTATCATATTTGGAAACTTACATATGGGGTGATATTTATATATTTGGTTGAATTAACTGAAGTGAAAGTAAGGAGACCCTGTATATTTTTATATAGTCATTTTTAGAATGCAGAGCTTGCCTATAATACTAGTTTCTTCTTTTGAGACACTAGCAGAGAACACTGGCTATTGTTTTGTGTTCCTTTATAGCACACCTTCCTATATCTCAACCTTCCTAATGCTATGACCCTTTAATACAGTTCCTCATGTTGTGGTGACCCCCAACCATAAAATTATTTTC
>JANHFM010008926.1:263885-284238 GCA_032468115.1 Grayia smithii
CAGTGCCCCTGTTATTTTTAGGATTTAATTCAAGATGTCTGGGCCTCACATGCTTTCTCTGTCCTTAAGTTTCTCATAAATGTTCCAATGCGCTGTGCTGTTCTTGAACTATCACCATGTGTGTTCCAAGTTAGAACACCGAGCACAGCTGGAGAGATTTGTTCATTGGCTGCCCCTTGAGCGTTGTGGAGTGTTGGGTAATATATGTCTCTTTTTCACTTGGAGAGTTCCTAGCTGGTTTGCTCTTCAGTCCAATCATCCAGTGTGCTCTTGAGTTGGCTCAGCACCTCAGTGAAATCTGGAAGTAAAGCAGGCATGACACTTGGCTCAAATATGAATCATGCCCACTGAAGTAGGTGAGCTTTGGTTTGGAAGCCTTGGGTGTAAATTTCGCAAGAACTACTCAGATGGAAAAGAAACTGGTTGGTTAAGTAACTCCAGAAAGAATTTTCCCAGGTTTTGGGTGAATCATTATCCAAAGTGCAAACATGTATTATTTTATCCAAGGCCGCGTCTTACTTAAAAACAAAAACAAAACAAAACCCTTTCTAAATGTATCTTTTATTCTATAAGCTGCAAATCGGCAAGAGGCAACCCTCGATTGACTGACTGAAATTTACCTCAATTGAACCAGTTAAGCATCTTGCAAAGTGAGATAGAAAAGAAACAGCAAGTATCAAAATGATGGTACAGGTAGTCCTTGACTTATGACCAAAATGGAGCCCAAGATTTAGGTTGCTAAGCGAGGCAGTGGTTAAGTGACTTTGCCCCATTTTGCAACCTTGCTTGCCACAGTTGTTAGGTGACTGCAGTTCACTGCAGTTGTTAAGTTAGTAACATGAATCTGTTACTGTAATATGAATCTGTTACTGTAATATGAATCTGTTATAAAGTGAATCTGGCTTGAGAAGGTCGCAAAAGGGGAACACATGATCCCGAGTCATCGGAATCGTCATAAACATGGGTCAGTTGCCAAGCGTCTGAATGTTGATCACAGGTCAGAGGTAATTCCATAAAAGAGCCCCTTACAGAGACTGCTCATATCTGTACTCCCACTTAATGGATTTTGTGGTAAGTGGGGATTCTCAATATAGCCTGCCTATTAGCATAAATTCAGGGCCTGTTTCTTTGCTTCTGGTAGGCCCAGAAGGCCCGAAAATCAGCTGGAACAAGACTAATATGGACCCCCTTTGCCCCCCATGTGTGCGCCCCTCACATGCCCCCCGCGCATGAGTGGCAGACACCCAAAGACCATTTCCACACAAATTAAGTGAAAATAAAGTTGTTTCACACAGGAAAAAGCGTTTGTAGCCCCTTTTTATTAATTTCATCACATTTCTGTTTTTTCCTTGCGCTTTTGAGCTGCAGATTTTTGAGATGACATTTCATAACCATTCATAAACTGAAATGAAATATAAAATATATTCATAAATGAAATGAAACTTAACTTGCAAACTTAAATCATGAAATTAAAACTCAATAAATTACATAAATAACTGCTCACTGAGTTTCAGATTAATAAAGGTTATGTCAAACAAGGCTGCAAGGCGGTTTTGCTATACACACAAAGTATAGAGTATGAAGTATATATCCAATATTGTTTTTCTTTTTTAAAAAATTGGTTTTGTAATTTTTTTTTTTTAATTTCCCCTTCATGGGCCCCCTTTGAGCTCCATGGGCCCCAGAACAATGTACTGGCTGAACCCCCTCTCCTCAGGCCTGCATAAATCGTGTACAAACTGGTAGCTAGTGCTGCTCCTGTAATACCAGTGTTACGTGACAATAACTGGGCTAACCCAGTAGTAAACAGGCAGCGATATTCTGCAACAGTTGATCTTCAAGTGCAGCTCCATGGTTAGTACATTGCAGTAGACAAAGAAAGGTTACAATAGGCATGCCAGTCAAAGCTGGGCAAAGGACTTTACTCCTCTACTCTTCAGTCAGGAGCCAAAAATCTAGGGCTGCTGCTTCTAACAGCCACTCATCACCGTGACAGTTAGAATCTAACAGAGTCTTATTAAACTGGGTTGGATTACAAGATAGTGAAACCTGGCTACATGTGTGCTTTAGCATTCCATTTATCAGCAACTTAGCTAAGGTGAGGGATTCTCCAGTTCTCTTGCTGACCAGCTCTCAAAACTGTGGAGAGTAATTTTTCACATCTGCAATGCAGGAGGAACATGTAGATATTCCAACCGTGTCATGTTTTGCAAACCATTATCCTCTTTCCTGTGCCCTAAGAAGTGAATTGCAACTACCTCTAGACCAGGGGTGTCAAACTCGATCTCATTGAGGGTCACATCAGGGTTGTGTTTGACCTGGGGGTGGGGAGTGGTCAGGGGGCTTGGCCAGCTCAATGACACTCGTGTCAGGCGTGCTTGTGGTGGCCCAAGCACTCTGCCAGAGAAAACAGGCTCCCAAGCTCCATTTTTGGCTGCAACGGCCTCCTGCAACCCTCTGCCAGCAAAAATGGAGCTTTGGGAGGGCCGCCCGCAGCTCTTGCGAGCTTTGTTTTCAGCTGTGACGGCCTCCTGCAACTCTCTGCCAGTGAAAATGGAGTTTGTGAGAGCTGCGCGCGGCCCTCCAGAGCTTTGTTTTTGCTGGCAGAGGCACTGCGGGCCAGTCCTTCACTGTTTCTAGGAGGCCCCCGTGGGCCAGATCTAAGCACCTCATGGGCCAGATTCAGCCTGCAGGCCTTGAGTTTGACACCCTTTGCCCTAGACTCTGGACCTGCTTGTTCAGGGAAAGCACAGCTCCATCAAGAACCAAGTTGGGACCACTATGGATTCAGTCATTCCATATTGTTTGACTTGTGTCTGAGCCTTGAGTCTGTGTCATTTCTGTCTAGCTCCTATTAGCCTCCAAGCATCAGAATAAGATTTCTACATATCAGTCCCATTAGGTAGACCAGACCACAAATCCATCTTCACAGAAAAATACTTCATTAAGATGGGGTAAATTAACAGACTCTTGCAAGGCTGATTGTACTTACTTCCCTTTCCTCATATTCCACTGAATCAGGAATGAGACTGATGCTTCCAAATACTATCTTGCTCCTTAGGATTTAGAGCATTGCAGCCCCCTTTGCTTATGAAAAGGTATATTTCTGTCAACCTCATCTCTCTTGCTCTTTATACCGGGGGTCCCCGACCCCCAAGCCATGGTCCACTACCGGGCCATGGCCCGTTTGGAACCACTTGTGCAAGTGGCAAGTCCTTGTGCGTGAAGCTCCACTCACATGCCAGCCGCTCACACATACGGAGCTTTGTGCACACACACATCTGCCACTCTCAGAGAATCATGCCCTCCCCTCCCCCTCCATGCCAGACTGCCAAGCTGGAAAGTTTGGGGACTGCTGCTCTACACTGTCACATCTCCTGTCCCAAAGGTGCTTTTCAAAAGGCAGTTGGGTTTCCTTGGTTTGCTCCTTGAAAACGTTTCACTTATCATCCAAGAAGTTCCTTCAGTTTTCTTCAGAACTGAAGAAAGAAGCTTCTTGGGAGAGAAGTGAAACATTTTCAAGAAACAAACCAAGAAAGTCCAGTTGTCTTTTGAAAAGTACCTTTGGGACAACTGTGACCCAGATGATTGAGACTCTCCATAGACATATCAATCTCCTATTTAGTCCATGGAGAAGATACAAAGCTTATCACATATTGCTGATGCTTCATGCTGTTCTGACAGATGGCTTTTGCCTCAATGCTTTTATTTAGATGTAAAACAAATGAGGGAAAGGGACAAGATCCAAGGTCAACATATAATTACCACCTGAATTGCCCCAGAGGAAGGAGCAGAATCACTCTAAAAGGGGACCCCTTTGCCCCAACTTTCAAACCTTGCAGGTGATTCAGAAGGATGCCATAGTCAATGGTATCACAAGTCATTGAGAGATGAAGGTTGTGGAGCCCATCCAAAAGATGTCCATGTGAGAAACTAATGTGGATTCTATCCTATGCCCAGGACTAAATCCTGGCTAAAAATTATCTAAATGGCTCACTTCCTTCAGGGCTTTTTATAGCTGTCATAAAACCAAACCAAACTTCTCTGCAAATGAAGACAGGTGGCCTGTCATAGTAAGCATTTGTAGAGAGATGTTGATAAAGTTTGTTGATCCTGTGCTCAGAAGTGGATTCTGGATTCTGTCAGCATTTCAGCAGCCTACCTCAAAGAAGACACAAGCTCTACAAGTTATACTTTTAATTGATAGATGTTCCTCTTTTCCTTGCTCATCCTCATGAACCTTTGTAGATCTCTGGACTATTCTCTACAAATGGTCAAAACATTTATTTTTCTGACCTCAAGGAACAGAACTGGGGGAAGAAGAAATCCAAGAGGAGAGTGTGAGGAACTTTATCCTTTACTTTCCTTTTCTATTTACCTAAGACACTGATGAAGAGCCTGCTGGAGCACAAGAGCTTGAGGGCTAAACAAACCAGGCCTGTTTAAATCCCAACTTTCAAACTGATTCAAATATTGATTTGAACATCTGACCTGATTTGTAAAATCAATGCAATTCACTTGAGCTCGCTGAGCTGATTCAGACACCAAATTGGAACTGACATGATTGAATAAATTCACTCTATAAAAGTGCCCAGGTCAAGAATGGAACATATCTAAGTTGGTCTAAATCAGTCCAAACAATTTGGATACATTCTGTTTGATTTAACCGATCAGGTTGATAGGAATGTGTAAAATATATTGTGCATGGATCAGAGAGGTAAAGTTAAAGGTTTCCCCATTCCAACTGTATCTGAGTCTAGGGTTGGTACACATCTCTGTTTTTTGACCAAGAAGCCAGTGACGTCTGAAGAGACTTCCATGGTCATGTGACTATATACCAAGATGCATGGAATGCTGTTACCTTCCCACTGAAGTGGTACCTATTTATCTACTCTCATTTGCATGCTTTCAAACTGCTGGCGGGCAGGAGCTGAGGCCAGTAACAGGAGTTCACCCCATTGCATGGCGCTTGGGTCTCAAACCTGGGCTGACAGCTTTCGAGCTGACAAACTCAGGGTCTTTAACCACTGAGTCATTGCACCCCCCCATGTATCAGATAGCATTAGGTAATTGTGCACCAGAGTAAAACAAGGTTGCTTTTTTCCATGCAGGGACCTAGAATGTGTTTTGCCAGAGAGGTTATCGGGTAAAAGACACAGCGGGGAATAGAAAGGCCAGTGGCATGGAGCAAGGTAGGATGGATGGGTCAGATGGCTGTAGGGTCGTAACAGGGAAGGATGGTACAGAAAATTGGATGGTGGGGTGGCATATAAGATACCTAGAGAAGGGAGAAGGAAAGGAAGGATAGCAACCTTGCTCTGTTTTTCTCCATAAGAAAACTATGGGATGTGTCACAGTCAAAACCTGGATTAAACTAATCCTAGTTTTTCTTTGGCTAAATCCCAACCCACTCAGAGCAGCTCATCCAAAACCGAATTTGAATCATTTTAGTTTGACCACAGTGTGCTTCAGGTGTGCATGGGGCCAAATTTTGTTCATTCTACAAATCTGTTTGTCATTTTGATTTGTTGAATCCAAAGCTCTAAATGGAGCTGGAATGTTGCATACATATTCATACCTATAGCCTTCTATGGTAACCCTTAGGATATTAAAGAAGTAGTAACAACAAAGCATAATATCTGAAGTGTAAAGAATGGAAATAAATAATGCATGAGAATTAATGAGCTTCCTAGAAATGGTGAAACATTGAGGGGGAAATAATAGATGGATAGATGATGTGGGTCTAGAACAGAGGTCTCCAACTTTGGCAACTTTAAGACTTGTGGACTTCAACTCTCAGAATTCCTTAGCCAGCTTTGCTGGCTGAGGAATTTTGGGAGTTGAAGTCCACGGATCTTAAAATTGCTAAAGTTGGAGACCCCTGGTCTATAACAACTCACTGCAGCCAACTTGCCACAGTCAATTCACTATGGCCAACTCGCCATGGGACAATTCAACACTATATTAATTGTTTCATTCAGATACTTTTATTACTGATGACTGCTTTCTTGTCAAAATTATTGTAACTTTTTTATTTCTGGATCGATTTTTTATTTTATTATTACTCTCCACGGTTCCATCAAAACTAATTTAACTTTTGCATTTGATAATTGTCCCAAGGTGAGTTGTCCCGCAACGAGTTGGCCGCAGCGAGTTGTCCTGTGGCAGGTTGGCTGTGGCAAATTGGCCATAGCCAATAGTTAAAATCTATTGTAGATAGATTTATAGTAGATGAAAGATAGCAAAACTGTATGGAGAAGCAAAGATGCAATGGAATGCAGAAAAGAAATGAATTATCCTCTCAAGAAATTAAAAATATGATTTCATTTCAGGGCTTTGAACCAGATTTAGCAAGGAAAAATGTTTAGCAAGGAAAGATGCACATCAGAAGCCTTAATGCATCTGGAAGTTTGCTGTCTTTGGGGCAAAGAGAAAAAAATCTGCAATAAAAATGGTTCCTGCTTGACTTCAGCACGTTATTTTACATTTGGAAGCCGGAGCAGCAACTAAGAGAGATATGATAGTAGCAACCCAGTTGAGCTGCATTGCAACAGGGACCTGTTCTAATGAAATATGACACCCTATAACCTTAAGCTGCTGTTTCTGGTCTTAACTGCGGCATCTTCCTTATTTCCTTGCACTCAGAATGCAAGAGTGGCCACCCCCACTTGGAAATCCATCAATGAGCATCATCTCTAGACAAAGAGAATGCACTGTTCCTTCCTTATCTGCAAACAATTATCCACTTTCTTATCCTGAGGACTTCCCATGTCCTTCGGTAAGTCACCATCAAAATATTGTTTTGCACAACGAGCCTGTACTTTACAGGATTGCAGCTCAAGGTTAAAAAAAAAAAAAAAAGAAAACCCAAAGTTTTATCAGAAAAGGGTATAGTACCAAATGTTGCTGGAGGTACCTAACGCAAAGAACTTTATCCACCACCCTCCCCCAGCCAAAGGCTCAGGGTTGAAACATTTTCCATTCTTGGTGGATCTTCATGATGATTAATTGCAGTGAATGCAATCAGGTAGTTTTGTGCCCCAAACTAAAAACCAACAGTGGAGATCCATCATCCTGCCTCCAATTGTCTTTCTAAAGGTTAAATTCATTCTGCCCTAATGTGCTGCTCCCCCTCCAAAGTGCTGGGACTTCTGCTTCAAGAATTCTAATTCACATACCATGTTTCCCTGAAAATAAGACCCTGGCTTCTATTTTTTTGAATCCTGAAATAAGCACTTGTCAGGTGCTTTCTCCTCCATGGCATGTCCACCGACCATCAATACACATGTTGATGGAGAAAAAAAATATGCCCCAGGCCTGTAGCATTCCTGTTTTTGCTCAGGGAATCCATTTGAAGTGGGAGGGGAGCAAGAGACGTCCAATCACAGAAAGGCACAAATCTCCAGTGTAGATGAGCTACTAGTAGACTTCTTCCACCTTATAGAAGATCCTTTCCACAGGTAGGAGACCTTGTCCACTGAGCTAATCCATTTTGCATGAGTGAAATAGGGTGGAATGCACCTGGCAGGATCAAGTCATTTGTTCAATATTCACTGAAGAGAGAGATTTCATAGAAAGAGATTAAAGTTATCATGACCTCTCAGCTTTCCACCAGCTGGCACTCTTCAGGTGTGTTAATTGGGAATCCGGGGAGTTGTAACCCCAGCATATATGGGAAGTGCCAGGTTGGAGAAAGACTGATCTCTTAACTGACTTTTATCAAAACCTAATCCTGTAACACTAAGAAGTAAAGATAATAGTGGTTGGTTTAGGTCCATTGACTTTTATCAAAACCTAATCCTGTAACACTAAGTAGTAAAGATAATAATGGTTGGTTTAGGTCCATAGTAGCAATATAGGGATGCGGTGGCTCAGTGGCTAAGACGCTGAGCTTGTCGATCAAAAGCTTGGCAGTTCAGCAGTTCGAATCCCTAGTGCCGCGTAACGGGGTGAGCTCGTTACTTGTCCCAGCTTCTGCCAACCCAGCAGTTCGAAAGCACGTAAAAAATGCAAGTAGAAAAATAGGGACCCCCTTTGGTGGGAAGGTAACAGCATTCTGTGCACCTTTGGCATTTAGTCATGCTGGCCATATGACCATGGAAACATCTTCAGATAGCGCTGGCTCTTCGGCTTTGAAACGGAGATGAGCACCGTCCCCTAGAGTTGGGAATGACTAGCACATATGTGCGAGGGAAACCTTTACCTTTACTAGCAAGCAATAATCAGGAAATACCTGAGTTCAAAGTGTTTGCTCATGGGGAAATTGAAATTGCTCTTGCATAAGCTGTTTTGCAACACAGGGCAGGCTTGTTTATCTCATGAACAACCCTCTTGGCTTCAGGAGTTCTTTTCAACATGGCTTAACTTTGTTGGAGGAGGCTGAACAACCTTCTTAGTTGTTAGAACCACATCGGCTTTTAGTAACCACAGCCGGTCGTTTGATAGATCAGGCAAGGAAACCAGCAGTCATCTCTTGGTAGTCTAATAGAAACGAACATCTTAAAGAGAGCTTTATTAGCTCCTCCCCTGCCAGCCCTTTCTTGCTCTGGTGTCCTGGAAGGTAAGCTGGAGTTCCACCTCCACAAAGGCAGAAATTGCAAGCCCAGTGCAACTCACAAAAAAGCATTGATAAAAGCAACAGAAGTACTTTCTTACTGAATCATCCAACAGGAATGGGTCAAGACTCATTGAGCCAAATAGGTCCAGCCACAGTTCAGATATCCTGTCTGTCCCACCATGAGATCCATGATGGAAGAAATCTCCGAATCATCAAGTTTGAAAGGAGTTGGGCCAAACGTTAGGAAAATATTGCTGTTCTGCAGAACTTGGATCTTCAGTCCAAGACTGATAGTAGCAGTCAGGGAACATACAAAAGAAACTTGGAAAGTTCACGTTGAGAAAAACAGATATTTAATATGCTCCAGGGGCGTAGTCCTGCTGGCTTGAGTTGAACTATTCCATAATCAACCAGATTAGCACACACAATTGCTAAAACCCGGTATAAGGCAGACGGCATAAATCCACTTATTGGAAATACTGACTGGATTCACAAATCACATTAAGTTATAATTTGCTTAATCATGATTTAATAAATGATAATTTGCTAGGTTCACATAACACGCAAAAGCAAACACACCATATTATGGCTTCATATGCTGTCTGAACCCAGCCAAATCTCATATGTGAGTTGCACCATTATAAAACTCATGAACGAAGAGAACACCATTGTGCAGCCTTACATTTTATTGTTGAGCTCTGTGAGATTGGAGGACAATCCTTCCTAATTGGTTGAACCCTAATTATGCTAAATTATTATTTCCAGACCGGACTGTAGTGAAGTGACCACTCCCTATTCCCACAACAGTGGCAGTGGGTGAACATGACCAATTGAGTCCCCAGTTTCTTCCAAGCAAAGGAAGCTGGGATCTAGTGCAATTACATGTACCTAGTGAAGACACAAATGCAATCTTGGGTTATTGATGGCTCTATATGCTCTTTTAAACGGAGTAGAAGATTCTACTCTGTATGTAGCATCAACCTGGCCAATTTTTGAGTTGTATTCCAGCACATAGATGGTATTGAGTTGGGAAAGGGTTTTGATGCTAATGCTATGAAAAATATCTTTGCCAGACACTGAAGTCAGCAGCTCAATGAAGCTCATTTTTCACAGTTTTATACAAAAAAAAAATTTAATAAATATTTTTCAAGATTTATTGCCAGGAATAACACATCGAGAGATGTATTTTCATGTTCATGTAACACTAATATTATCATACAAGTTATCTCTGTGATCCAAGTGGTCAATGTTTGAATCCTTTTTTTTTTATTTGATCATCCAACTTTTGTAATAGCACTTTGATTTCCTTATTTAAGGCGGGCAGTGGAACCTATGCAAATCTACACAGTGATCTTACTGGACATTCTACTGTTCAAGTATTCAACGACTAGCTTATTAGAATACTTTCTATATACAGTAGATTACAAAAAAAAAATCAAATCAAATCTACAGGTGGTTCAGTTTTATACTATTTTTGGTGGGGGGAAAAATCAAGAGTTTACAAAGTAAGATTTTGGTGCTTCCAACTTCACACACTAATTCAGTATTTTTTTTTAATTACATGCAACCACTCACAACTCTCACATTTCATCTACAGAAGTTATAGCTCCTTTGTGTTCCCTTAAGCTGTTCTGAAGCAGGTGATCTGCCTGTCATCCTTTCCTTTCCTTCCCTCCCACCCCATCTTTAAAGCAGCCAGAAAAAGAGAGAGAGAGGGGGAGGCAGGGAGAGAGAGGGGGGGGAGAGAGAGAGAGAGAGAGAGAGAAACCTAGATCTAACTGCCTTGGCTGGTATTGTACAAAAAAAATATGAATGTGATACTATGGAAGATGTTTCCAAAGGAATAAAAGAGACACATTTGACATCATACAAAAAAGTCAGCATCAAAGGCTAAAAAGCCCTTCCTATTGTTAAAAATTAAAAATAAGACAAAACAAAATTCAGAACATTTAAATTTTGGCATGTAGGCAACATGTAACAACGAAAAAAAAAAGGTAAAAAAAGTAAAGAAGCCATAAGCAATACAATGCTATGAAAAACCTTCAGCTCTAAACACATACATATAAATAAAAAAAGGAATGATATTTAAGGCTCTTGATTATTAAGTTAATAAATCAAATATACACAGTGATTAATAAAAAAGAATTATTTACATAACTATACAAACTTCTACTTTTGACACATTTTCCTCTCAATTCTTCATTATTTTTTTTTTACCAGCAACTGCTGACAATGAATCTTCCTGGTCCCTCCCTTCCCGCAAACAAAACAGAACAAAATCAAAAAAATTACAATAAAAAAATAAATAATAAACTTTTTTTTCTGATAGTTGCTGTGGTTCTGAGCTGCAAAGGCACTTTCAAATACAGAACTAGTTGCATGTCACCATAAAACCAATATACAAAAGAACTCTAATTCAATAAATAAATAAAACATTATTTTTTGTTCTAAGACTACAGATTGCGACGTCTCAAGAGAGAAGGAAGGGAAAACAAAACAAAAAAAAACAAAACCAAACAGACCCACCAATATGTATATATTTCTTTCCCACTCTAGGAAAAAAAAAAGCGAAATAAAATCCTAGCGATTCCTTATGAAACCTTTCTGGGATCCGTCGGCTGCGGCTGAATTGACAGAGGGGGCACTTTTTCACTAGTTTTGCATAGATGTGAAATGCAGCACTTGGTAATCCAGCCAACCACAGCAACTATCACTGCCAGTGTAAGCCAGCTTGTCAAAACTTTAAATTAACACAGGGATATTAAGCAAATAATAGCCTTAGACTCAAAATATTACACAACCGTTTTAAGAACTACAAGCTCCGAGTTGCCTTAGATTGATAGGTAAAGGCCCTGCACGGCAGCACCTGCTGTCTGCTATACAATATATTCCATTCGATTTAGACTTTGTGCGCTTTCCAAGTCCCGGTTGTCTTGTTTGTTTGTCCAATTTGGGTGTTTTGTAGGTGTGCCGTTGGGTGGCTTTTCATCTCTGTCTACTAACGTGTAGGTTGCCTGTTTGGCAAATCGGGTTTTCTGCTGGTGCTTGTCCATGTCATCTTCTTCCACCTCTGAATTGTGTGTCCTTATTTTGGCAATTTTGGAGTTCTTGTTCTCATAGTCTTTGATCGGCACAGCATTGGCCCCATGTTTCTCTATGGGGTTCTTGATCTGGTTCAGTTGCTCCCGCACGTTGTTGGTGGTATTGTCTTCTGAGGCGGTGTGTGTATGAGTGCTCTGCTTTCGCCGCTTTCTGATGCACCAGTAAAAGGCGGTGACCAGGCAACAGATCCAAGCCACAGTTAAAATGGAGCTGAGTAATGGAACCAAGAAATCTGGAAGGCAATTGAGGTTCACCATTAGTGTTTCAACAAGTGGGGCTCCTCCTTCCTTGAATGACAGAACTCATGCCAACCTTCCCCAACCTGGTGCCTCATAATGTCAAATTTGATCCTGGTGCCTGGGGAATTTGATGGTTGAATGCCAAAATACTGGGGGCGGGGCAGGGCAGAAAAAGTTTTCCCATGCTAACAAATTCCTTAGCTTTTTTAACTTTAAATATTATTTGTAAAAGATGCAGACTACGATGTTACACAAGTTTTTAAATACCAAAGCTGTGATCAAGGAAGGCTTCCTTTTTCTTATGTTTGTGTCAGGATTGTGCCATGGGAAATTCTGAAGGGTTGACCTAACTAGAATTGGCTCATAGGATTTGGGTCCAGACTGTCTCATTTAGAGAAAACCTACCAAAATCAATGGAATTCAGACTAATTATGTCTAACATGTCTCACAGATTTATAAAGGTGTGGCTTAAGTATTACTAAGCCTGCATGTAATCCTTGATATCAGATATTGATCTTTCTACTTAAGGGTTATCGACATAGCCTAATTAACATTCTAAGAAGAGCTTTGTTTTTCTTTTATTTCCTTCTTGTAATGCTAGTTCAACAATGGGTTGAGGTCATTCATATATGATATAGGGTCTGGTTACTTATTGCCTGTCACCCATAACATTTGCCTGGATGATTTGATCCTGTAGTGTTGACAGGCTCTAGGTTCCTTTGATTAAACAATGTCTTCACTCAGTGATGCTTGGAGCATCTGCCCTCTAGAACTAGGTCCCTGCCCTCCAAGATCTAGATGGCCTCCACATTGCTGTCATTTAGAAGAGCCGCAAAGATTTGGCTCTTCACTCAGGCTTTCAGTGAAAGGGGGACTCTCACTTCATTGCACTTATCTTTTTCATTGTTCGTGTTAGATTATTAATTTGATTGTTGTGAACCAGCCAAAATCACGTTGCATACAAATTTTATTTTATTATTATTATTAAATTCCCCCTTCCATTCAAGACCAACATCTTACTCATTCAATAGTATGTCAAACTGAAGAATGGGACAATGTTTAGTAAGTTTCAGTATCTGAGCACAAAAGAAGTTTATACCTATGGTCCCCATAGGGCTAGTTCAACTTTGAGCTCTACCCAAGAACAACTTTTATTGGATCAAGCCATAGGGGATTCCTCTCCTGTCTGCTGGAAACAGGGGCATTCACAAGGGGAATAAAACAAAATTAAAAAGTTCGATTGTTATTGTGCAATTGGTGTCAAGAGCCAGGGAAATCAGGAGATTCAGGCAGTTCAAATGAGTATAAAGATTTATTGCAAACTTGAGCTCTCTACCAGAATCTGACCAACTAGCGATCAAAGGAAATTAGCAGGAGATAAGAAAGGAATTCAAAGTGGGCTGAACTTAGATCTCTTGTGGGCATGCAGGGACTCATGACTGATAATGCACTTGACCCCTCCCTTGAGGTCAGCCTGGTCATCTCCTACAATCAAAGCCTCACCAATGCATGTAAAAGGGAATCGGGCACTGGTTGTGTGGCTGGCAGCTTGCCTTTTCTGACCCCCACACCTGAAGATGCCCCTGGGTACAAACTGAACAAAATAAATTCAAGCTGTGTATTAGAACAACTGTTAAATTTGGAAACACTTTTCTCTTACAATCAGCAAAGGCACCTCTTCTAAACCAGATTAAAGAGAGACTGGTTTGTCTTCTTTAAGAAAAAGAAAAAAACAAACCCAACCACATCTCAAAATGATTTACCTGTTTTGCTCTTAATTGGCCGCCTCTGGACCCGGACTTCTGCAACAGCTGCAATAAGTGTGCTATTCCCATCACGTTTGCTGACCAGATCAATAATTTTATCAGTTATTTCCTTTACTGGATTATTTTCCTCCTGGATATCTTCAGCAGACTGAAGGGAGAACAGTACAGCTATATTTTAGGGAAGGCAGAGTTTAAAAATCAGCTGCTACTTGAAAAAAGACAAAGGCCTTTGAGAACGGTATGGAACCCAGGGTAACCCAATGTGGGAAGCTTTCGTCTGAATCAATACCGTACAGGCATGGATTCCGCTAATTCAGCAAAAACAAGGCTATTAATTACATGCAATTAAAGTCCCCCTCCTACTTTTCAAAACCGTTCAACACATCCAAACGCACTGCTGAATTTACAAAAATGCCCACTGTGTTTCTTTTATTAACTCAGATTACAACATCCCATTATCAAGCTTCCAAGGTGGCTAACACAAAACCGCTCTTGCGTAAAGAAATTGATCTTAGAAAACAACAAGAAACAAGGAAAAACAAAAGCCAGAGAGCCTGATTTTTCCCTCGTTGGAATTAATACCATCCAACGCAGTGGAAAATGGCAAGAGGAAGCCTTCCTTTTCTCTCCCCTCCAGAGAGGGGCTGGGAGACAATCTCCTTCAGACATTTCAAAAGCCAGGCTAAAGCACCCAGGCCCAATCAAGGGATAGACTTACAATTGCCACGTGAATTTCATTGCTTGCCAAATGCGATGGCTCACAGGTGATATAGAGAGCATATTCAATGGAGACATTCCTCAAGATATTCAGATTCCGCAGCTCGCTGCAGATATGCTCGGTTGTCAGACCCTATGGGGGTGGGGGAAACAGCATAGGCAAGAAAGCATGAGAACCTGGACAGCAGAAGATTATGAATCATTCATTTTATCCGGCTATAATTACACAAGACTCCTTGTCTCCATGTTATAACTGGGGCTGTATATTTGCTATGTAGCAAAGAGGATCATTATAAAATAATCAACCTGAGCTTGCAAAAGTAAACTCAGTACAGAGACACTCTTATCGTAGCTGCCCGATGAGACTTGCACGAGGAGTGCATTTGCAATTATATTCCTAGAGGGTTTTTTTTTCCTGAAAAAAAGTAATAAGTGAAATGGCTTTGAGGCACTTTGCTGACTTTGGCAATAAGAAAACCAAATTAAGTCACTGCTGACCGAAGCTTCTTGCTCAGCCCTGCAGCAGTCATCTCTGCCTAGATTTTGTCAAAGACTTGATTCAAAGATATGATGAGAAAGCCCCATGGAGGACACTCAGGGCAGCTCGGGAGAAACCTGAAGTGTGCAGAAAGATTTTTTTTTTTAATTGGTTCTCTAAGATCGCAGGTGAAACAGGACTGCTACTGCAAAGCACACTGTTTGCTAGGAATTTCTTGGGTCCTTCCCTGGAATGGGCTAACTTACCGGAGTCATCATCTCTTTGTTGAAGGTGAAGGTAATGTTAGCACAATGTTCCTGATAATAAGAATCAGAACTGCAGGTCATTTTCACTGGCTGTTGATTCGATGGCCAGCATTCGCCCACGTTGTCACAGGGTGGGACAAAGCAGTGATCAGCTTTAACAGGATGACAGGTGTGGCCTGCTGGACATTCGCTATGGCCCTTGGCGTTTATCACACAAGGCTTTGGGCCGCACCAGACCTAGAGTTAATCGAATAGTTAATTGTTAAGTGCTTCTCTGAAATGCAGGGGGACGAGGGGGGGGAGCAAAGGAGTATGTTGGTTCAGAGATCTATAGGATGGTACCTTAGAACAGGAGACTTTTCCATTCACACACTGACAGCTGTTACATTCATCATCCCACTTCGAACCATCTGGAATCATATGCCCACTGGCAACGCAGGGTCTTCCTGAAACTAAGATAAAAAAGCGTTTACGGGATTCATCTTCAAGACCTCTGATTCAGAATGAGACTTTAGATGAAATATGCAGGAGGAAGGGAAGACAAGAAAATCATCTACACATCTTTGCTCCTAGCTAAAGGAAATATGGCCCATCACAGATGAGAATACTTGTCTATGAGGCGGGGTGGCGCAGTGGTTAGAATGCAGTATTGCAGGCAAACTCTACCCGTAGCCAGCAGTTTGATTCTGACCGGCTCATGGTTGACTCAGCCTTTTATCTTTCTGAGGTAAAATAAGAACTCAGATCGTTGGGGGCAATACGCTGATTCTGTAAACTGCTTAGAGAGGGCTCTAAATCACTAGGAAGTGGTATATAAGTCTAGGTGTTGTGGCTATTCAGCTTAATAATTGATCCAAAAAGAGGAAGAGGGCTTTTAAAACCTAAGTGGCACCCCAGCTCCTAATTTAAACAATGCATTTTTCTGCAGCTAACTAGAATTATGCAATTTAAATCAGACATCGAATACCTTCTTGACATCTGGGACCACCACGGCCAGGCGGACAAATACAGCGATATCCATTGATTTCATCTATACATGTAGCTCCAAAAGCACAAGGTGAAGACTGACATTCATTGATATCTGGAGGGGAAAGGAGGAAGATGAGGAATCCGTGCAATTCATCAGCTGACACACTTTAGCCGAACTATTGAGAGTCTTAATCAGCCTGTAAAACTCGACTGTTTTTATTGTGAAAGGTTTATTACAGGCAGTCCTCAACCTACAACCATAACTGAGCCTGGAATTACAGTCATAATTTGTTGCAGTTGTAAGATGAGGCATACATGTGACCAGAAGTAATTTTATGGCCTTTTTCACAGTGGTTTTTAAGCAAACACCACGGTTTTTAATACAACAGTCATTAAGCGAACCCATTCATTGGAATGAGCATTTATTTTTTGCCACAAACTGCTCCTATTTTCTGTATCAATGAGACAGATGGCATAAACATATAATAAATAAATAATCCCAAATCTGAGTCACCTGACCAAAAGATGATGCAACCAGTTGTAAAGCTGATCCCATGGTGACGCACATGACCATTTACTATGGCCGGAGGTGCTTTATGGGACGTAAAACATCCTTTCTGTGGCCACTGTGACTTTGAATGATCATAAAAATCACTGGTCGTTAGCTGACAATCCCTTGTATCTTTATTAGTTTATACACTTATTATATAAAGTAATAATAACAACAACAATAATTAAAAGGAACGCTGAATACTTATTTCTGAAGTTCCATAATGCAGGACTCTTATATTGGGCTATTAATAATGATCTTAGATTTTTGGCTAACAATGCCTCTTTCAACATATCGACTCTTCTGATAACTACAGCTTCAATTACACTTTGTATTCTGTACACCTGATTGGATTTCTGTCTCTTAAGAAGTACAGCTTTTCTTTTATTGGTAAGCTTCTATCGACAGGGAGCCATATTTGCTATTTGAAGGTCTGAGCCCAAGGCAAAATGTATTCTAATTAGAGAACATTTCCTTCTAAGCAGTTTCTTGGCCACAAGAAAGTCCATTCTCAGAAGGAAAGGGCAGAGGAGAGAGAATGGTTTACCCCTTGCAGCCTCTCTTGAAATGCCTTTTCCTTGGAAGGAGGAAACGATGACTCTTGTGGCCCAATTCAGAAGGAAAAAAATGGGGAGCTTTTGAATACAAACAAGGAAGAACTTCTACACCGCGCATTCTTAATTGGTGGGATCCTATTACGGTGGTGTGGCTATTTACTTATTTAAAACATTTATATAGACGTCCCCATCTTTCATCTAACTCTGGGTGGCTCCCAATCAAAAATTAAGAGTCATATAAAATATTTTTAAGAACTGGAACACTCAACCAATTAAAAATATTAAAAACAACAAAAACTGGTGCCAATCAATTCTAATCTGCAATCATCTAATCTTCCAATTCTTGGGAGAATTAGCCAGGTCTTTAAAGCCTTATGGAAGACTAAAAGGGTGGAAGTCCGCCAAACTTCAGGGGGTAAAGTGTTCCCATAGGGCAGGGCCGCCACAGAAAAGACATTGAACTGAAGACCAATTCCATAGCAACCACTACTCAAATGAGCCAATTTGCAAAGCTTTAAATCAAGGTTTTTGAATCAAACCATTCTAAAAACTTACTTATTCTGCAGTCAGGACCTGCAAAACCTGGAGCACATTCACAGCGGTACCAATTTTCTCCATCCACACAGATTCCATTATTGTAGCTGTTTGGGAGGAATGAATGAGGAGCAGGGAACAGAGGAGGGGAAAAAAATAATGAAAAATCATTTAGTTTTTACTTCCACAAAGTGCAGGGTGACATTCAAAATGTAATAGATTTCTAAAACAAGGAAACCTTGCTGCCTTGAACTACAATCCTTAGCATTCTTTAACATTGACTCTCCTATCTGTGGCTGCTGGGATTTAAAAGCCAATGATGCCTGGAAGGTCAGATTGTCCATTATAACCCATTCTATATATGAACTATTCTAAACATACAGTTGGCAGTTAACGAGAGTTTGCAGCCAGACATCCCTGTAGAACTCCTGGCTCTCTACGGATAAACAACTATAAGTCCGTGTATTTGCCATACGCTAAATAAAATAAATAATCTAAACATACATAAGTGAGTTGTATTCTACTATAAATTGCACTGGCTTACCAAGACACAGTTAACTATATATAGTGTGTGCTGACTAATCAGCTTGTTATTTAATAGAACAATAATAAACACAGCAAAGATGAAGGAAGTCTTCAAGAATTCGATAGGACATTTTCAGAGAAATTCAAAAGTTTTGGAAGAAGGAGAGGCAATACCTAACCAAATGTATAACACATGACTAATAAAATAGAATATTCTAAGTCAGGGGTCCCCAAACCCCAGGTCGTGGCCCAAACTGGACCATAAGCCATCCAGAACCAGGCCGCAATAGTGGTGTGCAGGCTAGCGCATGCACATCGCCACTTATGCATGTGGCGGACATGTATGCCCGCCACGTACGCATGCGCACATGTGCAAACCATCCCTTCTCCCCCCACTGGTCTGCAAAATTGGAAAGGTTGGGGAACTCTGTTCCAAGTAAAGATATCCACAGCATAAATAGAGATGAGAGTCCAGGGAAAAAGGAAATGGCTTGGGTGGAGGCTTTTTCTTTCCCTGTTCACCTTTTTTTCCCCCCCCCCCGGGCTTTATTCAGATGCAAGAAAGTGACTTACCAAGGATGTGGACTGCAGTCATTTGTATCTGCAGAGAGATCAAAGAAAGGCAAAGTTAGGGGAAAATACAGTAAGAGAAGCTGGGCAACAACGCATGAGTGATGAACTTTCTTGTGGATGGCCTCTAAATCTTGGTTTCATTCTTTAAGCTGGAAATTTGGATCACACAGATTTAAAAAAAAAAAGCTTTGTTGACTACTTTTCAATTAACAAACCACTGACAACATTCTACTTTTGTACAGTAATTGAGAAGCTCTCCTTCAAAGCTCTATTACTCACAAAGAGTAATTTTTCTCTTTCTCTCTGCAGCTTTTGAAGCGACAGGCAAGGCTTTTAGACTCTTAGTTATTTAACAGTGGCAACAGCTACAGGGCTGTCCCAGATTTAATGCATACTCACAGGTATTTTAAAAAAATCATCCTGCTAAAATACTCAAGAGTAGTCAGGAACAGATTTTCCCCCCCACAGTAAGACAGGGTTCAGTGTGGACATAATGGAACTCCTGGGCTCAATTGATACATATTTAGAATGGTAAAGAATGCTAACTTTTGTATCTAGGCTCAAATAGAGGGACTCTTGTGCAATCCAGAGCTTGGTAGGCATCCAAGAGGAGGATTACTGTAAAGAGTCTCCCAGGGAACTGTTTTGAATGGTGGCTGCGAGGGAAGAGGGAGGCAAAGCCATGTGGAGGAGGAAATCCACATCTGCCTCCACTTATCCTGTTTGCCACTTTTCTCAGGCCCAGGTCAAAGCTCCATCCTACACTGTCATTAAAGCCAAAGGAAAGAGGTGAGGTTCAGGTCCCACATCCAACAGCTTCCCATTTCTGGTTTCAATCTCAAATTCCCCAGAGCACCGTTGGCTCAACAAAGCCCCTCTAGATGTATTTATGGAAGGGGGAGGGGGGGGAAGAGAGAGAGAGAGAGAACTTACTCTGCGTGCACGTAGGTCCTTCCCAGCCTTCTTTGCAGACACACGTGAAAGACTCTCCACTTACAACACACGTTCCCCCATTATGGCAGGGGCTTGGCAGGCAGCTGCTGTTCCGTGCTGTGAAAAAGAAACATAAAAAACTTTGCTGTCGGTCTCTTCGGCACACACCTCGGGAGAAAGAAAGGTGAGGACCCACAGGTTCATACCTATATTGCAAGTGGCTCCATCCCATCCTGCAGGACACATGCATTTGAAGACGTCGCCCTCATCGTAGCACGTCCCTCCGTTGTTGCACGTGGCTTCGTCACACTGACTGTCACCTACACGATGGGGGGAAAAAACCCAAAAGGTCATTTTCCCCTCCTCAATAATGGAATGGAATGGAATGGAATGGAATAGAATAGAATTCTTTATTGGCCAAGTGTGATTGGACCCACAAGGAATTTGCCTTGGTGCATACTCTCTCGGTGTACATAAAAGAAAAAGATACATTCGTCACGAATCATAAGATACAACACTTAATGATAGTCATAGGGAACAAATAGGCAATCGAATCATATTAGGAAACAGTCAATGTAAATCTTAAG
>JANHFM010008926.1:311782-333561 GCA_032468115.1 Grayia smithii
ATATATATATATATATATATATATATATATATATATACACACACACACACAC
Organism: Grayia smithii; assembly: GCA_032468115.1. Taxonomy (NCBI): domain Eukaryota; kingdom Metazoa; phylum Chordata; class Lepidosauria; order Squamata; family Grayiidae; genus Grayia; species Grayia smithii. The sequence goes on from JANHFM010008926.1 coordinate 311,835, forward strand.
ACACACACACACACACACACACAGAATTATGGTTTTTCAGCAAAAAGGTTCAGCAAACTACGGTATATTATTCTTTTATGACAGAAGTACGGCAATTTACAATTTATCTTCAGTTACAATCTTGAACTAATAGTAACTACATGTTCACTCCCTACGTATAAACTGGCTTTACAGGCAGGGTGGAAAGATTGATAATATTATGCTATACAGTCAAGGTTTAACGCTGTGTTTAAAAACCGCTTCCTGCAAGGATATCATACCTCTCTTTTGAGAACAGTTATGCTGGGAACACAGACCTAGTTACTTATTCAACTAACAGCTTTCAAAATATTTGTTCCAGAGCAGTTTGTAATGTAAATTGCATCATAAAGGTCCATTGTTGCACACTTCATTTCCCTAATAATGGCAATACCTGTAGGGCCAATTCACACATGCAAGGCAACAGTCCCCTTATCCATGGATGCAAGAGTGTGCTGCTAGCAACTGCATGACCTCTATGTCTGCAGACTTAGCTTTATGTTCACATAAAGTTCTGAAGAGACAAGGGGAATGCAACTTGTATGTGTAAAATGCTCCGCCTCTGCTTCCCCCTCCCCTTCACCTTGGTATATCATAACATCATTGGGCAGTTATTAGCCACCACACAGGAAAAAACAAGCACTCACATAACCAGCTGTGGTAGGATTTTCCACATACTCTTTCCTCCTTCTCTCCACTCCCACCTTGGCAGCTTGTAGTACCCAAAGAAAATTAGTTCAGAGCTTGAGAAACCTGCCATTACTAAGCCACAGAAATGGAAGGTTAATGAGTAGCAATCCAATGGCGGCAGACAGTTTTTTTTTGGGGGGGGGAGGGAGGAGCCAGCCTGCCTAGAGAGAAAGTGATCTGTAGATTTTGCCACTGACCACGCTGGAATCTTACACTTTGAATCAAAATGAGAAGAGGGAAAAAAATGAAAGCAATTGGACACTGATAGGAATGTAGGAAAGAGGAAAGATTTTTTTTTTTTAAAAAAAAGGGAATGTAGGAAAGATAAGGTATGTATCGGGAGATGAAGATGTCCAGAATTATTTTTTTGCCCAAGCTCATCACAAAATGTGTTTATACTGTTTTAGCAAAGTCAAAATCTACAGATAAAATGTTGTTTTCCTGCTTAAATGGTAGATAGCTTAGACACACTAGGATCATCAATCTACCTACTACAATCTGGTCTGTTGTAGTGGGATGCCCGACTGTTAAGATCCTTTCAGGTTCTGATATCAAAATCCAATTTCCCTCTTGAGAATTTTCCAAGTGGGTGTTCTGTATTGTTAAACCAGGACACATTTGGCAATCAGTTATTACTAGGGCAAAAAAAGGGATCAAGCTGTGCTGTGTAGATTTTTTTCCTATTTGTTAAAGTAAGCAAGTAGGCTACAGCCTCTTAAGTTTGAAATAAGGAAGCTATTCCTACTCAGAAGCTCATAAGGTCATTGTTTCTCCTTCAGCATTACCATATAACATTCAATGGTTAAATCAATCCTCAAGACCATCTTTACCTACCTAACAGTATTCAGAAAGTGGATACATTTTTAAAAAACAAAACCAACATCCCTAAGGTGATTTCAACAATTTTAGATACATAAATATGAATCCATTTGGATTGAAAGCAGTGGTGAAATCCAATTTTTTTTACTACTAGTTCTATGGGCGTGGCTTGGTGGGCGTGACTTGGTGGGAGTTGCAGGGGAAGGATACTGCAAAATCTCCATTCCCACCCCACTCCAGAGGAAGGGTATTGCAAAATCTCCATTCCCACCCCACTCCAGGGGGAAGGATACTGCAAAATCTCCCCCCACTTTGGGGCCAGTCAGAGGTGGTATTTGCTGGTTCTCTGAACTCCTCAAAATTTCCGCTACCGGTTCTCCGAACTCCTCAAAATTTCCACTACTGGTTCTCCAGAACCTGTCAGAAACTGCTGGATTTCACCATTGATTTAAAACTATAAAGATTAGGATAGGGAGAACTGGACAATACATTATCTTCAAAATGCTTTTTGCTTGAATTATTAGAAAATATACTGACAATATCTAACACTATTCAGAATGCATTCTTTTATATTGTTAGTTGAACTTTCTCATTCCAACAAGAGATTCCAATCTCGTAAAAGATTCCAGACACCTGTAATTTTCATAGGTATTATCTCAGCCTTATTTTGGAAGAATTCCTGTTAACTTTCATTATGTTGCTGATGGGCCCTTTAAAAGGAGATGTTCATGATATGTTCCAAAAGAGGAAGGCCCAGTTCTACAGGTTCAAGTTCTTTGAAAGAACCAGCATGGTACCTCCCAATGACTTTTGCTATCTTCAGACCCAGTCTTTTACAACCTACTTTGGATTGCAACTCCCAGAATTCCTATGCACCATGACCGAAACTATTCATAGGCCAAATCCAATTATAGTCATTATAGCTCAGGGGTGTCAAACTCGCGGGGTGTCACATGGTCGTCACGTGATGTATCACAACTTTTCTCCCCTTCGCTAAAATGGGAGGGCAGGGCATGGCTAGCGTGTGATGCATCTGGCCTGCAGGCCGCGAGTTTGACACCCATTGTAGTTGATTTCCTAGCAGGCATCAGACTGCCTATCCTTTTAGTACATTTGACATCTAAAGAAAGTATTTTAAAACTGTCATACATCTATTTTCAGAAAAAGGACCAATAGAATACCTGATGTATCATAACCACTCCATACCTGCGTCTAATCTTATTCTTCAAGAACAATAAGCTCTTCATGTGCCATATCTGGAAAGCACATCAAGGTAATAAGATTCCTATCGTTCTTTTGAGATCCTGGAATTTATACAAATTCAAGGCTCGCCCGGACTTGAATAAGACAGTACTTGTTGTGGAGGGCTGTTGAATTTGAGCCACTCAGAAAGCTTTGACTGGACGGTATTAGAAACAAGATGGTAGACTAGACAATTATCTTCCAGATACATTTGATTACTTCTTCAAGTAACCTATCCCAATTACTGGCTATGCAAGATAGAAGTGCTCAGCACTGAAATATAATTGAGCATGTTTGCTCTTCAATCTCACATTAATAGGACTTCTGGACTTTAGCTTTAGGAAACAGCATTCTAATATTTTTCACAAAATATTTAATATTTCAATTAGGACAGATAAATGTCATCCAGTCTAAACTGTGCTTCTCCAAAAGCAATTTAAAATGTTTTGGTTACATTAATTAATCTATCCCATGATTTTAAAATACATGTAAATTATGAATCAATTGCCATTACAATATTGCATTCTAATCTATTCATCATAAAGTTCTACGAGATCTAATAAAACTTTGCAATAGCAGGTAACCAACATAATATTGAAAGGGGGAAGTTTCCATTGCCTGGTCACCGTTGTGATCAATTATGCAATACCAGATCTATTGCAAATTTACTCATGAATAAGTGCAAAGCTCCATCTGGATGTGGTCAAACATGCTTTTCAGAAAAAGGATTTTAAGTAACTTTTTTTTGGGGGGGGGAAGGGGGGGTTGGTGAAAAACTTAGCTTCCAGAATGTTCAAACAAATAAAGGATTCATTGTGAAGCTTCAGACATTCTGTTTCATGAAATAAAGATGAGATCTATTCAAAGAGATAGTACAAGATGCAGAATGAAAAGAATTAGGCTCTTCTAGCAAACAAGAGCTTCTTTCAAATGCAGAGTTTCTCCAGTAGAGTTAATGTGGCAACACCTATATGACAGTCATTTCTCTTTCATATGTTGTTTATGCCTTTATATCAAGGCCAATCTTGTATCGTCTAGTTCAGTGTCCACAAAATGTACTTGCTTCTGTAATGGAAGTGTTCTCCATCCTTTCTTTGCAATGCAAAGAGAACATCCAACCAATGATGAAACCTTCACCATAGTAAGATATACCATGAGTAAATGTTAGCAAGCAAGTTTCTCTGGAGGAGAGCTTTCACAACAATTTTGGGAGAGGAAGATTTAAGGTTGTCTAGATAGAAATGAGAAGCATAGTCCTGCACAATGAACTCATTGATAAATTGTTTTCCTCCTCCCTTTAAAAGGGTGTTACTATTTCATTTTTATGTTTATCCATTCATATATGATAGTTCCTATGCAGAGTTATGTAAATTTCAAAAAAGGAAGCAAACACAGTTGTAAATGAATGGAAGCATTTCAAGACACCACCAGGTGTTCTTAGAGAAGGCATTTTACCTTGAAAAGGGAGATCCAAAAAGAATTAGAATCCAACTAAGTATTAACTGTGAGGAGGTGGCATACATGTGATTTAAAAGTGAATGATGATGGTAGTGGTGGACATCTGCCTAAATCAGCAAGACCTAGGAAGTCATTTGTTTTTTATCTCCAAATCAAGATGAAATATGAGCAAGCTTAAGAACACCATGTTGCTTCAAATATGAAGGAAGGATCTCTAAAATTTCATCTCTTCCTTGAACTGGATTGGCCATCTCTGAAAAGCCAAAATGACTGCAAATGTTACTCATTCTATCTCTGCAACATACCAGTCACCTATTTAGGTGACCTATATGATGCCATTTTTTCCCTCTATCCATAGGTGTCAAACTGGCGGCTGGATATGTCATGTGCAGGCCACGCCCACCCCCAGCTCTGCAAATGGGAGAAATGCAGTGAAATGTCACGTGATGGCAACGTGACATGGCAAATTTGACACCCGTGCTCTAGTCCATACATAGAACTTCATCTGAGTTTCATGACATAGCATCTTGCTGTGGATCAATTGAAAACATACTCCTAAAGTACTAAGCACACAACATAAAAATTGTATGGGAAGCAATGTCCACAGAGGAAAGGACTGTAAAATCAGCACTTGTAAATTCACCTGGGAAAATTAAGGAGGATTGGGCAGGTGCAATTCTCTAAAAGAAAACTAGGGGGACACATGTGGTTTCAATGCTACCTCACTCATGAATTCAGATGTGGTTATATGCTGCGATCTTCCAGAGATTTTGCTAACTTCATTTCTCTTTGGTTTGAATTCCAATAAGAAATGGAATAGGGGCTAGTGATCAAGATCCATAATCCCACAGGCCAGAATAATTGAATCAATGCTTCGTTGCTTATGTCAAGCTTAAAGAGTGCTTGGTGATACTTTTGGCTTCATTGGTCAAAAGGATATGTCTGGGCTTTGTCCAATGTCTGCTCCCCAGGAGAAGAGAGAAAACTGAGTAGGCTTTCACAAAATGTTTCATCTTGATTATTAGTTATGTTTAATTCTTCATGGCAGATAGCCTTTTATGTTTTACTTAGGGGAGTTTCAGATGCATTCTTTCCCTCAGCCCCATTCTTTTTCAGATCTCTCACCTGAGATCAAAGTCTTGTCCAGGTTCCTATTTATTTTGCTGGAGAAAACCTGACATGGCTATCTCATTATCTCTTGGCTCCTATATCTGCCACTTAGGGCCCTATCTCTGCTAGTAGCTTCATCCCCAGGGAAGACATACTCTTAAATGGCACATCTGTAAGTTTCTGTCATGGCAGGAACAGGACAGTTGGAAAAGCATTTACATCATAGTCTAAGTCAGTGGTTCTCAACCTTCCTAATGCCGCGACCCTTCAATACAGTTCCTCATGTTGTCCCCACTGGATGCCTTTCTCCAAAGCGGCACAGCCTTCAGTAGTTCCCCCTCCTTTCCCTTGCAGCACACACAGACGTTGATTGCGGCTCCCTTTTCTCAGCACTGCTGCCCCCTAGTCTGTCTCTATGGCGGGGAGGGAGGCGAAGAGGCAGGCAAAGGGGCGGCGCACTTGGCCATTTCCTGAGGAGTTTCTGCTGCTGCCGCCGCTGCGTATTGTAAGGCTGTTCCTGGCCACCGGTGGTGCTTCTGTTGTTGTTCCCACCTCTTCTACTGCTGGTGAAAGTTCTGCTTCGCCTCCCTCCCGCTTCTGACATTTGCTTGAGGCTGACGACTCTCAGCCCCTCCTCCTCCTCCTGCCGCCTCCTCTTCAGTTCGTTTTCAATTGTGTGGTGCCAGTCCGCAGCCCTTATATTGAACCTATATTGATAGAGGAGCAGTGTTTCGGTTCCTAAGACCATCGGAAATAGTCTTAGGCGACCCTGTGAAAGGCTCATTCGACCCCCAAAGGGGTCAACCCACAGGTTGAGAACCATTGGTCTAAGTTATAAACTACAGTACATTCAAAGGCAAGGTTGGTAGAATCTTGGCAAGATCTTGACTGTATCAAGAATCCCACTTTTAGGAAAGAAGGCCATTATTGATTTCTCAGGGACAGGGTCTCTGGATTCAGGGGCTCTGCTATTGTTCCACAATACCTACTTGCTAGTTGTTCTGTTTGCTCGTTTTACTACCTGGATATTTTATCTATCCTGTTCTTTGTCCCTGCTTCCTTCTTCTGATCTGATTTTCTCTCTTTCCTACCTTTTCTCCAAAATTTTATTATATTAAATTCCCAGATTTTCCTCTCTGCTCAGCCTTAGTTATAATACAGCCCCCTTTTCAGGCTAGCAAGCAGTCCCATTATAGCTCAGTGATACCATCCATAGTTGTCCTAGCAAGGATCTTCAGTGCCACATGGGGGAAACTGGATCAACCAATCCCAGTCTCCCACAAGTATTATTTGCTTCAAAATCTTTTCAGCTTGCCTGAAAGGAAATATCCTGGAGAATTTTTTGTCTCATTTTTATTACTAAAGTTCATTATGAGCCATTCAACAATAGACCAGCAGTCCAGATGTGTTTCTCCTGGAAGATAAATTCTCTCTCCCCAATGTAGCAGATTTCTTCTCATTCAACCTGGGACCATCATGGGAAGTGGGATGGGGAATCCTTCTGTTGTTGTAACAGGATGTCTACTCTATCAAAAATGTACATTTCAGAATAAGAATATTAAGAATTAAGAATAACATTAAGGAACTGTCATCCCTTATCTGGTCAATTTAATCACATGAGTATTCCCTGATATTGACCTCACCCAAATTCCTGTCCAAAATTGAAGACATTCTACCATGTTCTCTTTAAGAGGGTACCATCAGATGCATTGTGACCACAGAACCAGGCTAGTTAGGAATTCTGGGAGCTGTACTCTCAATACATCCAGAAGACTCCTAGTGTTTGTCCATTAGTTTTTCCCTTTTCCATAGGTGCACACTATTGTGATTAAGAAATGCATGGCAACTTTGCCCAAACATTATGAAGGGCCTCATCTATTGTAATGCCATCATAAGTGCTTACTCTTAAATAACTTCAGAAAAGGAAACAAAAAGGGAAATTGCATACTTACTAGCACTGTCATTGTTGTAATCCCAGGCTTCAACCAGTAACGTGTAGGATCTCTGCAAAACAGTAATAGGGATCAGTCATTTTTGTAAGACACACTTATTTTACTATTGTCCTAAATTTTATAGCGCACTTTCTGAAAACTGTTGAGCTTCTTCCTTTAAATTGTGACTTGCCTGTAAGCATAAATAGTCAATAGATTATAGCTGAAACAAAGGTGATCCTCTTGCAGCTGGTTAAGCTGCCTTATCCTTCCTGGTTCAAGCAATTTAAGGTGAAAAGTCTCATCTTTGTCACCACTAATGCATCTTACATACTTAGGCAGGAAGTTACCATCCCTTCCAGGGTTTTGTTCTTATGCTACATAAAACATGCTGCAAGAAAGAAAACAGCCCTGAGAGAGGGAGGGTTTTTTTTTTAAGATAAAAATAATAATAATAAAAAAGCCAAACATTTTACAAATATCAATGTTTCCCATTCAGAAAGCCAGGCATGGTTGCTAGAATTGTACTGTCAAGGTTCAGAGCCATAATCTCTAAAGATTCAGCTTTTCAGCACCTCTTTGAACACTTTGTCTAAAGCAAAGCCATCACTGCTCCCACAAGGATCAGGTAACGAAAGAAAGGAAAGAGCAGATGAATTTGGAAAGGGAGGGGGAAGGGGAAGAGAGGGAGACATGTATAAAGCAGCCATGAAAGAAGGGGTGGGGAAAGGAATAGAAGGGTAGCCTCTCCTAGTTCAAAACCTACCTGGAGGAAGAGTTTAAAAATGGTTGAACTAGTGGCAACTGTATGCTTATAAACTCATTAAGCTGCCCTGTGAGATCTAAACGCCAGGAGTCATTGCTGTATACAAGGCAAACAGATTTAGGCTGGAAGGATGCCAGCTGTTCTAGCTAAGCCACCTTCTCTTTAACCTTGAATTGAAATAGGAATTTAAAAACTCAGAGAGCAGAGGGATATAATCTGGTGCTTCCTCAGGTTTTGAACTTTGCCCTCCCTATCAAAGTTATAGACCCAGCAGCAAGGTACAGTAGGACCTGCAACCTAAATCAACTAGAGGGCAGTAGGTCTCATCTTCATTTGTCCATTCTAAACCCAATTTTTAAATTTATTCTGCCTTTACTACTTTGTAGGTACCTCAAAGCAGTAAACCTATGTAATAATGCTCCTTTCTAAACCTCAACAACTCTCTGAGATGGGTTGGGCTGAGAGAGACTGACTCACATAACTAGCTTTCATGCCTAACATGGGACTAGAACTCACAGACTCCTGGTTTAACCATTATACCAAACTGGCTCTCTCCGAACTCCACGAAGAATGAATGATGAGTCAAAATGCTTAGATAAGTTGAACTGCAGGAGTTGGGCAGTAAAACCAGGAAAGATGTCTAGTAAGTTGCCTATGATGAACATTATCACCAGTATAAACTATGAAATGAAGAATACAATAAGTACTACTATGAATGCTGAACACTGCTTGTCAAACTGTAAAATGCCAGGACATTACAGTAAAATTAAGTAACATAGTTTGCTGGAAGGTATTATTCTAAGCAGTAGAAACTTTTTAAAATGTCTTTATTAAAAATGACATCCAAACTTGAGAGATAGCTAACACAATTAAATGAAAACCAATCCAAGTAGCATGGAAGAATGAGCAAACTTTCACATTCTCCAGAATACTTTTTTGGGTATTATTCTCCATGTTGAAAGTTCTGGATGGATTTTAAAATTTTCTACATTGATTGGCCACAAAATTTTTCTATCAAAAACTTTGGAATCATTTCAGTGCTTAAAGTTTTTGCACTTACAACAAAAAATACACACTTGGTCCTCGCACATACAAAGAAAAGAAGGCTTATTTCTCATGTAACTTTGTGTGCCAAAAGATTAAGAGTCTGCCAAATATTAAAGAGACAAGATACAATTATTAGATCACCATAATTTTGAGAAACGTGGGAGAAGTCAAATGATGTTTGGACAACCAAAAAGAACACGGTAACTCCTAAGGTTTAAATTTGCCTTACGTTTATTAACTGCTCTGCATTTGCTATGTAGCCATCCACTTAGAAGACCAGTGGGAAGAAATGAAAAACTACCTGAAACAAATAGCTTCTTTGAGATAAAACAACCACTGTTACATACACAAAGCTGACTTTTTCTAAACAGAACGCAAACGAATTGCTCTTGACTTTGCTTTGCATTTGGTCTCTGAACAAGAGAAAAAGTTTAGCGTTTCTTTTCTTTTCTTTTTTTTTTAAAGGTAGAGTCTTGGACTGCAGCCTAAATATGCTTCATATTGAAAGCAGACAAGGATTCCATTTCGTTCACTGATAACTGTGGGAAAATGCTTCCAAAAGCATGCGAAGTTGGGCAAGCAGAGACTTGTGCCCTGTCTTGCAATGAATGGCCGATTTCTTTTTCTTTTACAGCGCTCATATTTCATTACCACTCCATTACAGCACTCCTTTTTTTCCTGAGTCACAACTAAACACGAACAATCTTTTTTTAAAAAAAAAAAAAAAGACTGAAGTACCTTATTCATATTATTACTTCTTGCCCTCCCCCAACCTCATCCCCACATATCGGAAATCCAAGATGCCAGCATCAGAATGTAAATATACATTAAGCTTTTATGGGCAAGCAGTTCTACCTGTCAAGGCACCCTTCTTCCTTGGATTAATTGCGGCAACATTCAGGCTCTATCAGTGCAGAGAGGTACAACATGTTAGAGCAAGCTGGAAGCATACCACACATACAAAACCAAAAAAACAAAGAGCCAATTATGGCTACTCATGCTACCTCTAGTTAAGAGGATGTTTTCACTGCTGGCTTGCATAATCATTTCAGAAGATACCCTCCTCAAATAGTTCCTGCTCCTCTTAGCATTGTTGGCCAGCATGGTTCACTGCAGGATTGTATTGCTTACAAGGGCTACTGGTTGCTGTACTAACCACCACACCACATTTTAATGCCGCTCTAGCAAGTCTTAATTTGTTTGTATGCTCAATTCAAGAGAGTCACTTTTGTGGTATTGTTTTATCCCTTGGGTTTTTGTTTGATCGGAGAGTGATAGTGGCCCTTGGCAATCCTATCAGGCAAAAATGGTATTTAACTGGGAGAGTTTTCAGTGGCCATTCAAGAGCTTACATGTAAGTTGGCAAAAACATGAGGAAAAAATTCACCTGGCCTAGTGAAAGGACTCATTTTTGCACATTTTTTTACAGTTCATAGAGAAGCCTGACTCCCGAGTCCCATGTTTGTTCGGCTCGATCCATTTTAGTTGTCAGGGTCAGGGAAATCTCCAGTAGCACCCAATTGGAGATTTCTGCTTTAAAAGTCATGCGCCACCAAGACATTAGAGAGTTAAGAGGTGTGCATCAATCCCCACTCTATAGATCAACAATTAAGATAGCCAAGGAATGCAGGCATACAGCACAGAGGCTTAATTTTTCCCATGCCATGTCTGACCTTTGCACATCTTTGAATAAATACACCAGTCAGACACAAGGAATTCCACATCTTGAACACATCCCATCAAGTCAAGGTACTAGGCAACAAGTAGGCAGGCAGCTACAAGAGAAAGTCACATCCAGTTCACTAGTGCAACTCTATCCTTGGCCAGCCAGAGACAAAGAGGCCTCCATACAATTACAGGAAAAGAAAACCATGTATGCTTGAAGTTTAGGCTTGGGAATGATAAAAAAAAAAAAACCCTGTATGGTTTATTCAGAATCAAAAACACAAAGCAAGCCCCCAAGGCATGTAATATGAACCTTCAGAAAGGAAGGAATGGGCTCATACTACTGTTTTAACAGGCCAGTTCTCATCAGGGAATCACACTGTGTCTGGCCACTACCATTTCAGCCTTACCAGGAGAGGATGATGTGATGATTAAGTTGCTTCAACAGTAACCATCCTATAAATGTCATAGATAAGACAAGGGAAAGTCCCATTCTCTAAACTCATTGTTTTCGTTGTGATGCAGAATATAGTGGGACAGCCTGTCATCAAGCATGCCCACATCTACATCTGAGACACAAGTTTACCATCGATCACATTTCTGATTTGTGATATAAGGAAACTTAATATCTGTAAAAGCCAGGTATCCAGTCCTTTCTTGGTTCTCTTTTGCTGAGTAACTTTGCTCTTCCTGTGCAAACACTATTTTGCCCCCTCTACATAGTTTGCCAGCCATCCCAATGCAGCCCTTCCACAGATATTCTTTCAGTAATCAGCTGTCCAAGGCTCTCTCTAGTCGGGATGTACTGACAGAGGAGTCTTGCAATCCTGGTCACTACTTGGACTGGGTGTTTTGTTAATACGATTTATTGGGTTAGGGATTTTCTGTCTTCTCTGTGAGATGTATTGTGTTGGGGTGTGCATGCACTGAGGGAGCTCAACCAATCTCATTGTATGTATGTTGTGCACTGACAATAAAGATTTGAAATACTTTAAAAAGTCTGCTTTCAGCTCTTGAGAGCAAACAGTGTTGCTACAAAGAGACTCCGGATCCTGGTGACAATATGAGCACAATCATAGAAATTAAATGATTTGCCACTTGCCTTCTTCCATTTTAAAAAAACTTTCTCAGTCTAGTTTACAGCTTGGAGATTTCCTAGCAGTTTTCTATCCAATATTCACCAGCACTGATGCTGTTTAGCTTCCGACATCAGCCTCCAGCTGCCCTAGGCTGTGGATTCTGGATCAGTGAGAATGTGTAATGTTAATAATCAGAATTTGTAACCCAAGATTTCTAGAATATGCCCATCACCTACTTCTGGTTTACAAATCTTCTTGGGCTTCTGCAAGCAATGACAGTTTGAGTGACAACAGTTTTGATATTTGTTTAAACTGGGGCAGGCCTTTTATGTGCTGGCATCCAATGAAAATGCGTACTTGTTAGGTTCCCACGGCCATAAAACTGACCCCTACCTCTTCCTTCCTTAGTTAACTACACACTCCTAACCCAAGTATATAACCTCAAGAATACAATCGGATTCCCTGGGGTGAGAAAAGCTTACATCAATGGATAAAAGAGGGGGGATTTTTTTTAAAAAAAGACTGCAATTCAGAAAAACCTTCCGAAACAGGTGTCATTTATTCTCTCTTTCCCCAAAGAAAATTGTTTTGTCCCATTTTGGGAGGGGAGGGGGTTATAGTCATGATAGAATCAGAAATAATTAAAAGGCATAGGAATTCCTGAGCAAACCAGAGAATTTTAGGACGTTAGCAGGAAACATCTCCAACGTTCTCTCCTTCCTACCACTTTTTATAACATGAAACCAAGCTCCTTCTTGAGCCAACTCATCTTAGAGAAATTATACCTCCCCCCCCCCCCAAATTTCTAAATTTGGTACATGCCTCTGTGGCCCCGGCTACATTCCACAAGCCTGGGAAAAGCAGGAATCTAAGTATGACTCTTGCCAGCAATGGTTCTCATTCCCACGCACCTCACCCTTGTTTTGCTTTTCCCCAAAAGAGCTAGAATGCCTTACTGTACTTTGTAATAAGAGATTTTATCTCAAGGTCCCAGGTTCAAATCTGGACTCTGCTGGTTGATGCAGCAAAAATGTGAAGCCAATCTTGATATTCCGGCTCACAAGATTTACGTCTCCTCCCACTTGGAGTGCCTTTTAAGTGGGAAAAATGGGATGAAAACATTTTATGTAATAAATCCTATCACTTGGGTTGTCAAAACCTGGCTCTGCAATCTGGTTTTTTTTAAAAAAAAATACTTAAATACAAACCTTGAGAAGCTTTACTCTTTTCTCAATCTTAGCCATTAGTTAATAATGCTTTCCTTTTATACTTAGTTTGCACTTTTTACTTTAGTGTTGCTGTCTTCAACCTCCTTCTGCTACTTTCCAACGGGAACTGGTAGAGGGTTGGGAATCTAACAATACCCAGTCAAATTACTAAAAGTGTGCAAGAGAAAAGGATTGGGGGTGCTGCTGGAGAAAAACTCATTTAATTCCCTTGAACAAAAAAGCGTAATGGGAATATTTTTTTCTTGTTCTAAGTTCCCATGCCATTTTAGCCAGAAGTCTACTGGGGTGGGACTGGGGGTGAGTTGCTAACCCCAGTTCCCCCAGCCTTGAAAGAAACAGCAAGGCCTAGCAAACATCTCTCTCCCTCATTACAGATGCAAAAAGGGAAAGGAGAAATGTTAACATGCCTGACAGCATGTTAGGAACAAAGAAGAAATGTTCTCCTGCCAAGGCTTTCTAGTGGAAGAAAAGCCCCAAAGTGGAAGTGATGCCATCATTCCAAATTAATTTCCTTCCATGCCTCGTGATAGATCCACTGACAGGGTAAAGTCAAATTTAAAAAACAACACCACCACCCACCCACCCACATTAGGTGTAAAATCCAGATTAATTGGCAATACTTTCCATATACATCTGGACAGGTGCAAGAAAGCTAAGTCAGTCCATGTGGTTACTCAGAATCAAGCAAAAGCTCCAGAAATGTAGAATGGCTTCTTTTGTTCTCGGGGTATTTGCTGGACAGGATTCCTTTCCACATTCAGGGAAGGCAAAGCAACTGGAGGAACCTTCTCTTCTCCTCCCTCCAATCAACGCTCCTTTGGTAGTTATTTGATATTTAAAAAAGTGGAAGATGCTCTTCTAGTACTTGCAAGGCTGTAAAGAGGTCTGGTGGTTTATGGATGGAGGAAAGAACCATCTGGTTGCTGAACCGAATTAGATAGCTTGAGAGATTTTTGGCCAATATCAATAAGAGAAAACACTTCTATTAGGGGCAGGGGACCTTTATGGCCCTGAAGTCTACACAGGTCCATTTCTTCAAAACATCTGAGAATACAAGACCTCTTTCTCTTTCTTTCACTCAACCCACTCCCTTTCTCCAGATAGCTTTCACAATATTCAAAGTGTTTCCACCAGCTGTGGAAAATCAGCATTTATTGCCAACCAGCTGATCAGCTAGCTGGCAAAGGAGAAGGATATAATGGCATTTTTTGCCACTAAGAACCACACATGGCCAACACATAACTTCTCTAGCTCAGCTATCTTTTCCCAGAGTAATTGAGCAAACACACCCAACAAGTCTCAAATTGAAGTAGGTTTGCTAGATCAGAACAATTCTCACTTGGATTCCCTACAACTGTTGGCTTTGCTATTAAAAAAAACCCCGATTTTACTTTCAAGTTATATATTTTACTGCAAATCAAGTCATCTTTCTAGGATCTTTAGAACAGAAATGAACATTTATCTGAACATGGTGTGATTTTTAGTTCCAGATCAACAAAATAATACAAACAGAGAAAGCCTATCTGATAGCCAGCACAGCAAGACAGTTCTAGGCCCTGGCAAGCTAATGGCAATTTTTTGGGGAAAAAATCTTATTGGACATGAACCGTGCTGAGTTGTTTCTTTAGTTCAGTCAACTTTGCGCCCCCTGCCCCCCCCTTTGCAGAAGCAGCAAAGGTTTGTCCCACTAAGCACCCCCAAATATGACACCTCTCTCACCCCAAATGAAGACACAGTGACTTCTGAATATGCGTGCTCTGCCTGTAATGAACCAAGTCAATCAGGGCTCTGGCAAGGCTGGTGGAATAATATCACTATTATTAGGGATGTGCTGAACTTGCCATTGTGTAAAGCTAGCCCACAGTTTGTCTGGGAGCCAAACTATGCTGAGTCTACTGTTGCTTCCTGTTGCTTGCCCTGTATTAGCATTATTTTTGGACTGGCCCCATTATATTCAATAATCCTCTCTGCAGTCAGCATGGCCACGCTATTGTCACTGCTTAATATTAGCCACCAGTGCTTCTGTCTGGGTGGTCAGGCTACAATATTCCAAGGACTAAAGTGATCTGCTTTAAAAAGGGGGTGGGTGAGGGAGAACATATAATTTTAGTAGAGAATCATGGTACTTTTGCCTTTAACTAGATATTCTCCAAAAAAGACTTCATCTGCTGGCCAAGGGGTGGGGCTAAGTTTTTTTTTAAAAAAAACAGGTAAGAAAACTGATAACTCTATATCTGTTTGCATCACTGGACTGCCAGTAGCTAGTTTAAACCTCACCACCAAGATTATCTGCTATTCTCAGCATTTAGCTTCAGTACCTTCTTAGAGCACAGCTTTGATTATTCAATGCCCTAGTTAGGACAGGGTTGACAAGGTTAATAGGCAGAATACCTAGCAGCCAGCCAAGCAAAAACTTAAGAGTTGCACCCAGTAAGCCTCAAACGGGGAGAAAAGGAGAGAGGGAGAGGAGATAGTAGTTGCAGCATTCTCCACAAGAAAACCATACAAAGTATCTAGGCAATTATTTGAGCCAATTTAGCCATTTCATTACACATTAGGCCATTTGCACTGCATGATCCCATTTCTCTACTATATCTTATTTTAGCTTTCTTTTGGCACTTTCTCATTCCATCACTTCATTTCCAATACAATCTCATACTACAATAAAGCAGTTAAGTACTCAAAGTCTTCTAACCTCAGTATGATGAGCATAAAACCACTGGTGGAATATCATACTTTAAAAAAAAATTGCTGTGTTCTTTCTAACAGCAGAGGTTGCTCATGTACTTATCCAAGAGCAAAAGCTGATGGACTTTCAGCCTGATCAGAAGTGACCCAAAGCATTTATTTGCTAGTGTGCATAAATGCATAACCTACATTGATTTTTTTGAAGAATGTACTCAAGGGGAAATCAAGAAACAGTCCAATCATCTACGGAATTAGGTTATCTTTAAAACGGTATAGACTTATTTACCTACAGTGGGCCTTTGTTTTTGCTGCATGAGGATGTGGGAATAAACAAATCAGTTCCTGTTTTAAAAATGCACACATTCCAAGTTAAACTCATGGGCAAAGGGTGTAAAAAAATATTACAATCAGATTACAAAGCATTACACATTGTGGGTTACCAACCTCGCCCAATGAGCTGCAATCCGACAGGGATGAAACGTTTGAAAAGTAACCAACTCCATGCAAACAATTACCTGCTCCACTGTAGCCTCTCATTAAAAATAACTTAAGTATTTTCACATTCCACAGTTTTTCCCACGATGTACTCAGTCCTTTTAGTGAATGTAGGTTTGCCCAACACTGCTTAATTCTATGCTTGGTGCTGCAAATTTCACTTTCAGAAAGTTACTTTAAGTGGAGCAACTGGTCTTGCAAAGTCTGAATGGGAAAGTATTCACGAGCTCAGAGATAATCTGATAGCTTTTCTTTTTCCTTCCTCCTTAGGTCAGAGACCCTTTGATAGATGAGACAAAAGGCTTTTAGGCGGACTGGCTACAAATAAAAGCCTAGCATAACTGAGCAAAACGATAAGTTTTCCTCAACAACAGATTCTGAAGGAATCTTACCATTTGCAAACTACTTTTAAAATAATCTTCTGAAATAACCACCTGGCCTGCTTCCAAGGCTTTTCAAACCCAAAGGTTCATGCATTTAAGACATTTAAAACTTCCATCTTAAACTTTTACTGCAGCCAGTGAAAGTACTTTAGCACCTTATTCCAAATCCAACAATACACTTTATATATTAGCAAATTCATCAGGGATTAAAAAAGGGACTGTTTCAGGTTCCGAGGAATATATTTTAGAAAAGCCAAAAACTCCTGGAAGAAAGGGAGAGATGGGGCCATCATCATAAGAAAAAGCAAATTTTTAATGCTCCCCATCATTTAATAAATAATGGCTGCTTACTTCAATGGATCAATACAGTTCAAATACTGGAGATAAATCTATTTATGCACTGGATTGAGATCTTTAAACAAGTGCCTTCTAAGGAATAAGATCTAAGAATAGAGTCTCTTTAGAGACTAAGCATCCTTGTGAGATTTTATAATCAATACACAGAATGTTCCTTGGTTGAAATGTTGGTCAAGCTTTCTAAATGTTAGCCAATTCCATTTTTTTTCCTGCTTAATTTTAGCCATGATTGCAGGTGTGGTGTTTTGGATGGCTCCCCTTATTTCCTTCCTGCTGATTTGCTGTCCTGTTTCCTAGCAACTAATTCAAATCTCCAATCTCTTAAAAGGAAATTTACAACCCTCTGTCCCCACAATCATTACTCATCCAGTTTACATCAAAATCCAGACCAGGCAATGGGAAGTTTTAACAACCAAATTTCAAACCTACTTCCTAAACTTCTCCCTTTAAAAACAAAACAAAAATAACTGTTTTGATTCACTCAAAGAAAACAAGAATTCATGGTTTATTAGGAAAAAGTGGTGGACAAAATGCTGTGTCATACAATATTATTGCAGCAAGTGTAGTTTCTGAAAAGACCACAGGGAGAAACATTTTTAGTAAATAGAAAATGCAAGATTTTGTTAAAAACAAGCTAGAGGGGCTTTCCTCAACATTACTTAAATTAAACAACAGCAATTCATATTTATGTGTCTCCTATTGTTGAAATGGGAGGGGGGATCCAAGTAAAGCAGTGGCTTACACCAACTTTCAAAAAAGTGCCCAGTTTATTACAGGCTAGGAAGTTTACCCACCCATCATCAAAAAGAAGACAATAACTGTTCTATGAGTAACAGAGTAGACACCTAATTCAAGTCTCAGGAACAACTTCCTTGGTTAACAAGTTTAGAGTTGTGCAAGTTATGCCATGGATTGCCTTTGTAGCTCAATATCCCAAAACATGCCTGCAGATGACTTGGCCATGCCTAACACTTAATGAACAAGAGGTGGCATGAGGCCTGAAGCACGCCTGCCGAAGACAGGTAACAACAAAAGTGAGAGCTGTAATAGGAAAACAAATACGCCCAGCTAGATGGATGAAAGGGAGGAAAAAGCACCACGCCTCAGGAGCACTAGAGGAAAATACTTATGCCCATGCTGTAGAAACTAGCTTTAATTTGAATCAGATTTCTGATTCCGGAATGTTTTGCCAACCCTAAATCTATTTCGGTGTGTCTTTTTGCCTGCATATACTGTCCAACATAATGCTTTCTTTATCTGGCAAATTAAAAAAAAAAATCAACAGCTAGTACTTTTAGAGACAGGCCTACTAAGGAACCTGGTGAGGCAAAGGACTTCCTATAAGATTAAGTCATGTCTAATTCAAAATGATTTCTACAAAAGGCAAGTTGGTGTTTCTGAATGAGTTGGAAAGAAAAGCACATGGCCATGCTGGAAGATAAAGAGAAGCAGACAAGTGTGTTTTACTCTTAAATAATCTCCACCTTCTTTCCAGATCAAAGGTTCAATTTTTATAGTGATTTATCTGGAAGTAAGCTCCACTGACCTCAGTTAGACTTGGTTCCAAATATAGACAGCAATTGTGTTATAAATAAATATGTGTGGAGCTGTATTCTACCAAATTTACTAGAACAACCAATTTCAATCCTTCCTCCCTTTTTGCAAAAGTGCAAGTCACTGTTTGGTAATGAGGCAGAAACAATTTGCTTTATGACACCTGAGACAGATTTCTTAACAAGGCATCCTCAACAGACTTCTCTCAATTTAAAAAGAAAAAAAAATCTGAATTTGTAATAAAAATGTGGCAATCCCTGACCATTGTCAAACACCACCCTTTAAAAATGTACCTCCTTTGGTGGCATGGCTCGATCTTATTCCCAGTAAAATTCAACCCACAAACCCTGAATAGGGAACATTTTTGTACTTAGTAATATCTTTTTAAATACATTAATTTGGTTTCAACCCCACCCACCCCCAAAAACAAAGAAAAGTTGGGAGGGGGAAAATGCTGAGAAAAATGAGTGATCTGAAGACTGTAGGCAGACAGGAGGCAGTACAGCAGCATTTGGCAAATTCTGCTCCTAACTACTAGAGAGAAGAGGCGGTGGCTTAGGCATCCCTCCCACTGATTCCTCCGCGGCCTCCAATTTAGTAATCTGAGCCAATAAGAAAACACAATCTTGTGTCTGAGACCTCATAGTTGCATCTCTTCCAAAGAGCCAATGGGCGGGGGATCCTCTTCAAGTAGAGGCAGATTCTCATCAGGATTTCCAAGTAACCAGGAAATACTCCTTGAAAACCACTCGCAAGGTACAACAGTTCAGCATCTTCAACAAGGATGTTAGATGGAACCCACATGTCTGGCCAAAGTTGTTGCTTTTCCGTTTTTTAAATACTGTTCAAGCTTTGGCCCCGAGCAAAGATAGCATATTCTGAAATAAATCAACCACCTCAACTTCAAAGCAGCTTCATCAAGAACAAGTGAAATGCATATAAGGTACAGATGGATTCATCACTTATTTAAGGACTGGATTATTTACAGCCAATATTACTCTTGGGCCTGCTCCAAAAGTTAAAGTTCAAACCTTCCCCAATGTAAATCCTTGTGTTTTAGAATAGATATCCCAAGTTAGCACTAAAGAACCGTGATTCCAGGGGAAGATACATTTTTGCCTAGCTAGCAGCAATGATGGCTTACAAGGGGAAGCCAGAAGATTTGCAAGGTGGGTCTCTCTGGCTTTCGTTTTGCTTTATAAGCATCCAAGAATCTCCGAGAAGGTGGCACTGCAAACAGCTCCAATGAGTACCAGGGAGAATACAGAGAAGAACCCTTAAGGGGAGGACTCCCCAAGCATGCCCTTTTCTGGCAAGCTACATTTCATCAAGGGACCGGGAGAGGCATTGCCCCTCCCTTTTTCCTGGGCACAAGAATTAATTGGGAAGAAAAATAAAATCGGTAACATGAACTTGTGACCTTTGTAATTCTCAAGGGAACTCGGGCATACTTTCAAAGAGCAATTGCACACAGAGTACATTATGCTTCAGGTGGTACAAGCTACCTGAAGCTCCTACTTCTCTTAAACTAAATGGGACCAAGCAGTAGGTCTCTAGCCTAGGAAGGTCTTGTACATGCTTGCTAAATGCTTGTTCTTTGGACTGGACTGGACTGGAAAAGAAAAAGGGAAGCCAAGAACTCCACCAAGAATACTGAACGCAGCCAGTGCTTTCGTAGCACACACACACACACACACACACACACACAAACGGCAGGATGCCTTAAGTGCTTCTACTCACCGGCCAGGCAAAGCTGAAAGGGAGGACAATCCGGTTCCTTTCATTATTCCGGCTGTATCTTAAATTAAAGGTATTCCCACCGATGACGGGGGTAGATCCCAATCCAAAGCTGCAAGCGCCCTCAGCAGAAACGCGGGACTGATACTCCTTCAGGCAAACTTTGAAATAGGTATCACATTCATCTCTGGTGCATTTTTTATCAATTGGGTTTCGAGTCCCATCACAACAATTTCCATTTTGCAATTCACCATTTATATTTTGCATGGATAGGATCTCAAACTCGAACTGGCCCGATGTTAGAGTCACCTGTTAAGAAAGACCCTCCCCAGAAAAAGGGAGAGGAACAGAGTTTTAGTCACACAGGTTGTAAAAAAGAAAAGCCCATCAGTGAAGGTTAACATCACAAATGGGAAGACAGATTTCTACCCTTCCTCTAAAGTACCAAATAAGCTATGAAAACTAAAGTCACAAATGCATTTCTTCCTCCCCACCCCAAAAGGAGCAAGAAAGGAAATTCTAATAATCAGAGTTGGAAAAGGGTGTCATGTTGTAGTCTCCGGAAGGAACAAGATTAAAAAAAAAATCCCAATCTCTTTGAATCAGTAATAATCCGCACACAGGACAAACCCACATTCTAATTTGCAACCGTACAAATTATAAATCACTTTGCAATCAGCTTTTTTTTTTTTTTTTTTAAAAAAAGCAGAACTCCTGTAGGAAAAAGCGAAATGGAGCAATCTTTGGAAAGTTTGGTGTAATTAGATAAATCTGCGAAGAGGGCGGGGCAGTTTCTTTAGAAATTTATCTCCGGCTGTTCCGACTGGGAAGATACGTTGCATTAAAGCGTTTTTAAATGAAAATGGAAGGGAAAACAAAAAACAAAACAAAAAAAAACAAAACCAAAACCCCGGGGTTTGTAAAGCACGAGGTTCATCGAAGTCCTCAAGAACCTCCCTCTCCCCCAATTCGGTTGTAAAAAAATTAAGTACGTTAATTCTATCGCTGGAGAAAGGAGGAGAGAACCGAGATGCGTTTGTAAGGCTTTTTTTTTTTTTTTTTTAATAAAAGCAGCCAACTCTTTTAAGCTACAGCGGGAAGAGAGAGATGTGCAACGTACCTTTACTCGCAAGCATAGTAGCGCAAGAAAAAGAGCTAGGGAAAACTCCGGGAGCTGCGGTCGTCTCTTTGATAAAAGCATGCCTCTTTCCTGCAGAGTCCCCTTCGCTCAGAGACGCTCCCAAGGTGCCGCTGCTGTGGCAGCCGCTGTCCGGCTCTAATATACTCCCCGAATCGAAGTACGCACGGGTGGGAAGACACCACCACTTTTCAAAAGCTTTTCAATAGCGCCCCAATCTTCAATGCAAAGCAGCCCAGCCTCCTTTTATTATTCTCCTTGGCCTCCCCTCTTTCCCCCCCCCTCTTTGCTTTCTTCTTCTTCTTTTTTTTAATGTATATA